>NDGM011181847.1:0-10587 GCA_002564305.1 Octomys mimax | reverse complement strand
GCCACCAGGTGAGGCATGACTTGTGTTAAGACCTCCGTGGCCATTTCCTTTCTGTTCTTGCACCTCCAGGAAGAAAGTGTCAGTTAAATCTGGCAGGATTAAGGCAGGAGCCTGAGTTAGAGCATCACTGGTTTGCTCCTGTTTCATTTTCCAGTTTGTTACCCAGTTGCAGGTTTCTTCCCCTCCCCATTAGTGGCTTCACGTAGGCGTTGAGACACACGGAGGGGTTTGAGATTCAAAAGTGACAGATCACACTGTTTGTATAACCTTATATTTGGTATTGGGTGGTTGGAAGTGGAGGGCACAGAGAGCCTATTTGTGTTTAAGCAGATTTGGTGTTTTCCTTTTGTGACTGTGAATCCTAAATATGTCACTTTGTGTTTACAGATTTCTGCCTTTTTCTTAGACAACTTATAGGAAGCCTTGCAAAGTAGGTGAAGAAGTCAGGAGAGTTCTCCGATAGCATTGTTTGCAAATCCAGCCTGTGAAGAGGAGTTCATCTACATGCTGTAATAAGGAGAAGCGACTGCCCTGATTAGGAATGCACTGAGGGCCTTATCCAATGCCTCCCTGTAAGGACCAGGAGTTCTTCACTCCCCAGGGCAGCATTTGCCCCCGTGAGCCTTTCCTGTAAGCTTGTACCAGGGTCATCCCTTTGAAGTGCAAAGATGAGCTGGCTGACAGGTGAAAGGCAGAGGCAGAAAGAAAGCACCTGCTCATCTGCTATGTTTAAGCAGGTAGTCCCAGGAGCACCTGCTGGAATCAGTGCCCTCAGTGAGTAGGGATTTGTTAGTCTCAGGAGTGTGCTTCACAGCCCAAAGTCTTCCACCACTCTATAGTTATTAATCCCTGGCTTGTGCACCGGCAAGAGATGAATCTTCTAAGACTTTATTTTCCAAGAGACCTTTTAAACCTCATTCAGTACCTTCCATAGCTTCTTGGGGAGCAACTATTTGTGGATAGAAACTGGTTTCACCTCCGCATTGGTTTCGTGCTCAGGGATACTTGATGCACAGCCTGCCCTGTGTTTTATCATCGCCTCACACACAGAATCCTGTGTGCCAGACTAGGTGGCTCCTGTAGTCCTGGCTTTTGTGACTTATCTGAGTAGAATTTGCACTTTTGTGCTCGTGAGATAGTATGGATTAACATCATTGGTCACAGTCAAATCGGGCTTAAATGTAAATTTTCTTTGGCCCAAAGATAATGTGGGGCTGTAGATTTTGGAGCTGAACCCTTCCCATCAGGGAAACTGGGCAGTGTGAAATATGCCTGAATTCACACTGGACCTCTCAGATCAGGGCTGCACACCTTTCTGGCTGAGACAACCACTCAAAGGAGGGCCAGTGTGTTTCATACAGATTTTCTAACCTCCAGAGGGTAACCTTCCTCCATAGTGCCCTACGTAGCTGCTTCTCCAGTCAATTGAACATGCTTCTTATTGGGGCGGTTTTAGAGGCTTCTCTCCCCATGTCTAGGCAGTAGCAGCACAGATCACTCTAAAGCACTTTTTTTTCAGACCCCTTTGATCATCCCCATGAAGAGAGTTATTTTAAGAGAAATCACCAGAGTCCACCAAACAACACAAACATTTATGATAAAATATTTGCACAGTATTGTTCTGCATTTCGTAATCTTTCATCTTGTCATTATCTCTCTTCTATGTTTAGCAGGACAAGACTGTTAGCATACCAAGTGCTTCCCTATCAACATTTGATCTCTCACACCTGGAGTCTTCTTAATCTTTCTCCCTCCTACTTACTACAAATCTTCTGGAAGAGACTTGGCGTTAGCCATTTTCTTTTCAGAATGTCCCCTTTTCATTCTTCCCAGCTAGTTACACATTAACGTTGCCTGTCTGCCAGGGATCCTCCAAGTGGCCTTGAATCAGAGTTCTAATCTTCAAGCAAGAAGAGCAGAGGAGAGAGCAAGTTAACCCCACAATTGCCATGTGAGAATGGGCCTGAAGCAGAAAACACTTTAAACATTTAATCCACTGGCCTGACATATCAATTACAGGTGGGAAACAAAGTGCATTTTCTAGTTTTCTGAAATTTGTAAGCAGATACTGTTTTCCTTGTATAAGGCAACTTCCCTCAAGACAAGGGGGATGTTGGCGCCTTTCTTCGTTTTCCATTTCCATTGGGGAAATGGAAGTTACTGAACATCTTTTCACTACATTAACCTTTTTTCTTCTCTGAGCAGGCACACGTTAACTGTGATCATATACACTTGTGCAGGCCTAGGCGTTTCAGCCATGAGGGACTTAGGCACTATTTGGTTTCAAGTCCCCACCTGGGCAAGTTGCACCCAATACTCCATGTCACCAGGTGCTTTGTGTGTAGTACAGCAGCCTGCAAGGCAGGGAGGACACATTAAAGACATCAGATGAGAGGGTGATGACAGCAAGAGAACCAAGGGTCAGGCAGGAGAGGGACTTAGTGCTAATATTTCTGTTAAGGCTCTCTTCCAATGCACAGGACCTTCCAGTAAGATTCAGGCCCTAGAGTTTCTGGCATGTCTCAGTAGTCCCCATGTAGTAGTGAGGAATCTCTTAGCATAATTCTAGGAAAACATTTTTGTAAGTATGTCGATCTTCTCTTTCTTATATATTTCGTTGCTACAGGTTTCGACCACGCAGTTCTAACTCGTGGCGATCCTCCTACTTTCAGGCTCTCCAGCGCTGGGATTACAGGCCTGCACCACCAGGACTGGACTCTGTCTTGCTCCACCCACCCTGGGGCCGGTTTTGGCACAGCATGTTGTGCTGGGGATCAAAGAGGTCCCTGCTCCTTGCCTAAGCAGGCACTTTGGTCCGCTGAACCAATGGATCTTTCAGATCCATTTGAAAACGTTTAAGATCCAATTCAGTGCAGAAAGACCTGAGAACTATTTTTGCCCCTTGCAATATATGAGCACAAAGAGCATAATGAGGTGCAAGAACAGGTCCTCACTGTGCAACAGTTGTGTATGGGGGGTTTTTCCTTGGCTTTCTATGCTTCCAGTACTATGAGTGATGAGTCTGTCCTGTGTGTGAATGACTAGGCACCGCATTTTGTGTTACAGTAGACTGAGCCAAGGAGACAACATCTTCAAGTGAAGAACAAGCAACAACCCCCTTGGATGTAAGGCTTGTGGGAGTCAAAGCTGTGACTTGGACAGAAGCAGTGTACCTCAGCCCATATAGAGCCAAACCTCAGTCGTATTATGTGACACAGAAACAAGAGCTGATCAGTTTCCCCAGATGAGGGGTGGAGAGGAGATGCAGTACCACAGGGAAAGGAGAGACTTGTGAGCAGGCAATGGAGACCTAGGGGAACGGAGTGTTAGGACGTTAAGTGATGACCTGGCATGGGGAGTATCTAGTTCACAGTACCTCGGCAATGGCCTGGGGAAGGACCAGCCTCAGAAATTACTGTGGCCTGTGTCTGGAATCCCTGGGGACTAGAAGCACATCGACAGCCATGGCCTTCCTTCTTTTCCCTGCACACGGTGTTTGTATCCCCAGATGTTCCCCTCTAGGGATGGCTGGTCACAGCAGTGCCAACACTTTAGTCCTCTGAATATGTGTCAGAATGTCACCGGAAAAGAATGTACTCGTTTAAACATCTGGTTTGAAATGAGCATAAACCTGTAGTAGATATATCATACCATAGGGACTATGTTTCCTTTTCAAATGATAAACAGTAAGTGCATGTATTTATGTGGTACCCTATGATGTCTTCATATGGCTTTACATTGTGTACCCATCAACTTAAGATTGTTACAGTGTTCTTTATGTACCATACTCATTATTTTTGTCCAGTAATGTGAATACCTCTTCTTCCCTAAAATGGGATTTTGTACTCTCTTTTAAAAATTTAGGACAGGGTCTACAGGGTCTCGCTGAATAGATCGGACTCGTATTGATCCTCTTGTTTACAGGCTCCCGCGAGCTGGGATTACAGCTGTGCGCCACCTCGCCCAGTCTCAATAGCTGTCTCAGCACACCCTGCTGTTGGGGCCAGCACGGCAGGCTCGGGGATTGAACTCCCAGCTGCTTTGTCTGCCTAAGCAGGAGCTTTAATCCACTGAGGTATTTGGCTGGCCCTTTTTAAAAAAGTTTATTTTAAAATACTTTCTTTATTTTTTATTTTCTTTCTTTATTTATTTTTAGTAGTGGGGATCAAACTCGAGACCTTGTGCTTTCCAGGCAGGTACTTAAGCCACTGAACTATCTCCTGAGCCTTTATTATTATTTCTTTTTTTGGTGGTACCAGGGATCGAACTCAGGACCTTGCACTTGCCAGACCAGCACTTACTCCACTGACCTATCTCTAGCCCACCTGGACTCTTGTGTTTCATTCATTGGTGCATATTCCACCCAGCCTTGTATCAGTGATGGACCATGATGTAGGAAGCTAGTGCATCAGGAACAGAGAGTTGCAATGTACCACACCGTGCCTAGCAAGATGCAGGCTCACCCTCTCACCCTAGCGACTATGGAATTCTCCTGCATCCCATCTCTGATTTTTCTCATTTTGTCCTCTCTAGGATCTGGGCTGCAAGTGTAATCACAGACGTCTTCCTGGAAGAGGAATGAATTGACCTTTTCTAAGTAAACTGTGTAAGCCAAATTTCCCAAATCAAAAATCTTTTTCACAAGAAATACCAAGGAGGAAGGAAAAACCTCTGTTGTATATGTGGCTACTGAGGGACTGATATAGAGTAAATACACCACTGCAGAAGGAGTAGAATGCAGGTGATGTAATTAGTCGATCCTGACATATGGGTGGAAGTGCTTATTTAAATGCTCACGCAGAGTGGGTCCTTTAGATGCCTATCGTTTGGAGCTAGACAATCACTGCATTGGTGGGTGGGGCCAAAGGCTGTCATTCAGGTTCTGTGTGTCCAGTAGTCAAGTTGCCAGTTGAGCAGCTGGGCTTCTGTATTTCCCGACCATGAAGTAAGTGGTACATGGCGTCCCCTCAAGTTGTGACCTCCGAAGGGTGAGTTTATTTTCCTTCTGAAGTGGTGCTTTGTGATGTGAGTTTCAAGTTGGGTACAGGGTTCTACTTCATGTGGGGAGGTGAGGAATCTTCTGATCACTTCCTTGGTACAGCGTTGCTGTCACCGCCCTCTACGCAGTCATGGTCTGTGGGTTCAACTTGCGAATGAAGAGATCGCAGGTGCTGAAGGCTGAGCCGCTGTGAGCCAAAGATGGCACAGTGGCCTTGGGCACAGATGTAGGAGTTTGGTGACCAATGAGAGGATCTCCTGAGATGAAGTTGACTTGATTGTGGCCCTTGATTTGTGCTCTACGTTGTGTTTGTGATCACTGTAGGCACCTAGAGATTTCGCAATCCTAGCAGCTGGGATACAAAGATGCGTCCCGTGGCTTCTAGCTTTCTGCCCAGGAAGGTCCGCTGCTCTTTTGGCCTCAGGGTTGTACTTTAGCAGGCAGTGCGCTGAGGCGTTCAGGTCGTTTTATTTAGTTTATTTTCCTTTTTCTTTTTTTGCATTACTGTTCGATCCCTGGGGATTGAACCCCAGCCACTGTGCTCTGCCTAAGCAGGTGCATTCAGGGTCCTGCACTTGGCAGGCGAGCATTGTTTTGCCTAGTTTAAATACTTGTGTTAGATCCCCTCCTTCATGATGTTTAGGGCTTGTGTTGAGATAGCTCAGTAGAATAAATTCTTGCCTGCCAAGCGCAAGGCTCTGAGTTCAATACTCGGTTCCACAAAAAAAAAAAAAAAAAGAAAAGAAAAGAAAAGAAAAAGAAAGAAACAAAGAAACAAAGAAAAGTTCAGCATTGAAAAATGAGGCAGCTGTTGGTGCGGTTTGTTGAGGAGGATAGGCCAGGACCAAAGTGGCCTTGGTCCTCTAGAGAGCATCCCTTGTTTGTGTTTATTGGACAGAGGCCTTGGCCAACATTGTCTTTTGTTTACATTGGTCTTGGTGGTTTGGGGAAGACTTGGCATTAGCAGCATTATGTGTGTTATTTGTAGCATGACCAGTAGCAGTGTAACATGCTGACAGATCCATGCTGAGATTGTGTCTGCTTATGGCTTCAAGGTCCAATTCAAACAGCTTTCCCTTTCCTATACCAAGAGGATATCATGATTAATACAAACTGTTGACTTAATGTTTTCTTTGTATGTTTCTTTTCTTCCTTAGTTTGTATTTAGAACAGGCTCTATACCGTCTCCAGGGTCTCACTACATAGGTCGAACTCTTGCGATTGTCCTCTTTTTAGCCTCCCAAGCGCTGGGATTACAGGCTCAGGCCACCCCGCTCAGTCTCAATCTCTTTCTCAGCGCACCCCGGGGCGGGGCTGGCACGGCATCCCCGGGGATCAAACCCCAGCCACTGTGCTCTGCCTAAGCAGGTGCATTAGTCCACTGAGCTATCTTCTTTGCATGTTTCATGAGGGTAGAAATATTTTTAAAAAATAATTGGAATATAAACATAAGTGAATTGTTCCACATCCCCACCCTCGAGAAAGTGCTTGGCCCTTGTTATTCAACATTGTGTATGGTCACTTTTATGCAATGTACTTATACATTTAGTATCGATGTATTCCACTAATTGTGGTCTATGAAATGTCTGGTGTTAGTAACACTTGATGGAGTCGCTAACTGGGGCTGCTAGCAAAAACTTGTGAGTTTGAAACCTTAAACAGCGTGAAGTGACCAGGGATCTTTTTTTAAATTTATTGTACAGTAAAATTATGTGTGGGTTTTTTTTTATCACATTATCTTCCTTTAAAATTAAATTTTACTTGGCCTTGTTCCACAAATATTTCTTAAAGAGCAGTGCTTTCATCATGCATGGTTTGAAATTAGTGTCCTGGGTGGGCACCTGAAGGTGTGACATTGGCTTTGCTGCATGGTTGCCTCTTAGCCCATTTTTCCAAACTGGGTGGGATTCAGTTCAGCACTTTACATGTTAATTTTTCTTGCATTCCATTATGTGCTGTTCTCCACTTTTCTGATCTCGACTTTGAAAATTTCTGTGCATAGAGAGAAAAGTAGTTCATATTTCAGTGTCTTTGATTCTTACTCGTTTCTCTTATCATGTAACTTTTAAAACATGTTTTGTGACTTCCTGTGACCATAACTGTCTCTGCAAGCAGCTGTTCTGCACATTTTCATTTTATATGTAAGATCTTGATATTATACAAGAGTGACTGGCGTTAGCCCTCTGTCCTGGTCAGCAATCCAAGTGTAGAGATTCATTTTACAAAGAATTATGTGTTTGATGCATTATTGCACTAAAAGGTGGCCATAGCCTCTTTTGTAGGTAAATGTTAAAAAACATTTTTGTTCGGTTCTGTGTTGTTCCTGAACAACTTCTGACTCAATGGGATTATTGCCTATTGCTTTGTTCACAGTTAAGGGTCTCACATAGCTACCTAGCCTTCCAAATTGGTGTATCATGAAATTGTGTAACATATGCATTAAAAATTTAGCTGAGCAGTTAGCTCAGTAACATCAGCACTGCCTGGCAAGCCTAAGGTCTTGAGTTCGTTTATTTCATTTTTGTGTATCTTGGTATGATTTTATTCATATTTCTTGTGCAGAGGGTACGTTTTCCTTGGAACTGTGGTGCTATAATTTCAACTAAATTCAGAAATTTTAAATCTTTAAGTATTTATTGCTTTCTACTTTGAGAATTCTAATTATATCAATATAAGTTTCTTGATTTTGGCACAGATTGAACCATTACATGACCCATAAATTCATTTTTATTTTTGACAATCTTTATTGTTATATTCATTTGTTTGTAAATAATTCACTTCCAATGTGCAATCTATTATTCTAATGTTATGTTTACATTTCAGAAATATATCTTTAAAATTCACTCTGTCTACATCTTATATCTTTCACAATTTAGTATTTGTCTACAATTTTTAATATGCCATATAATTATTGATTTTCAATAAAGTTAATGAGAAAAAAGAGAAAAAAATTAGCCTACGTATAAGTTACTTCACAAGTGCACCGAAGTGCAGAAAAGCTTTGGTCGTTATTCATGTAAAACTTTTGTTGCCCTGCTGGATGGTGCTTCCTGACAGCGTATGCCTAGAAATGGAGGTCACTTGTCCCACTCCGCAGTTTTTAGACTGTCATTCCTCCGTGGAATTCCATGCTGAAATTCAGGTTATTTAAACATATTCTGTCATCATTGTTTTGCACATGTTCTCTAGTAAGTATTTAAGAAGAAAATGACTGTTTTAATTTTTTATCTTAATTTTACTGAGAAATAGCATTGAGACAGTTTCAAAACAGGTTAGTGGGATAGTTACAATAATTAATACATTGCATATAGTTGTCTTCATAGTAGTTATTCATAGTACAGATGCAGATATGATTTCTTGTCTAAACACTATTAGTACAAATCTTTCTTCTCATTGAACTAAAGGAAAGTAGTTGCATACCTATCCTATTTTGCATATACATATGTATATATATATGTTTTTTTTCACTACAAAATGGTCCTTCATTTATATCCCCCTTTTTTGTTTCCTGTTGTCAGACATGGGTATTCCATTGCCACTTAAATATTGTAGGTACGTGAATTCAGTGAAGTAATTCAATATAGTCCAGTAGTCCATGCTGGTAGTGGGTTATCTGCAGGACTGGCAATGTCAGAAGAAAATTACAGTTATGAATTAGGACTTTAATGTCTGGTGTTTAGATCTTGTTTTATCCAATAAATTTGTTTGACTTGACTATACTTGTAATGAGTGCTTGTAGAAACTCAATATTGACGATGCACCATCACACAGGCTCTCTTCTGACAACATCTGGAATTTATTGCTCTAGCAGGTATAAGAAAAGTATCCTGCAGTGTCCTGCCCAAATGGACTCCAGAAATGTGAGAATCATACAAGCGCTGCACACTGTTGCTATGTGATCAAGAAATGAAGGTAATGAGCCAGGATCCTGGGTTCGTCCTCTGAGCCCTGTCCTGTGCTGCTGAGCTTGGGCTCTTCCGCACAGGGCTCAGCACCCAGCAGTCGTCAGGACTAGCTCGCATTTGTCCACTGTGAGGTCTGCACAGGGCCTGTTACCTGGCAGCACCTGCAGGGTTCCTGTTCATTCTTTGCCCGTGTAAATTCACTGCCCCTCAGGGTGGTGAGAGGCACACAAGTACAGTTTGTGAAATATCCTCATTCAAACAGAAAAAGAAAATAATTACATTCCTTTACATTAATCTTAGAAAACTTCCTTTTGAAGCCTATCCACAAGTCCTACTCTTCTGACTTAGTACTGGCAGTGTTTTCATTCAATAGTGGGGATGAAAGTCCTCAGGTTCCTCCGGGCTCAAACTACACTTTTGTTTTCAGGATCCAGGAAAGAAATTCAGGGTGTCTTGCGGTCAGGGTTCTGTGCACAGAGAACATTGAGTGCAGCAGCGGAGTTTGCAGGACACAAAGTACTTTACTGTGAGCAATCTGGAGAGCTCCTGTACCTGGGAAGGGTCATACAGCTGAGCATTGTCCAGGCCTGTGTGTGCATCCCGCAGCACCCTTCTGCTGCGTGTCCTGTGCAGAGTGGTAGGAAGGTATGAATCACCCAGGGTGTTATGGTGAGCTGACGGTGGTTTGGCCCTCACTAACCACTATAGCCAAGCGTAGGTGACCAGGAGCCTCGTATTTCAGGGCTGGGTGTCTCATCCTCCTTGTCCCCAGTGCTTTTAGTCCACAGACATGCTGGTCATAGCAGTGACTTTCCCTGTGTCTGAGCTGAGGCCTTTGTGACTTAGTGGCGGAAGCGCTGGTTCCATAGGCTCCTTGCTCTTGGTGGGGTTCTTCTGTAGGGGGCTCCATGCGGCAGGGCTAAGCACATGGCCTGTGGGTTCATCAGTGAGGGACTGAGGCCTGCTGGGTCACACACAGCCAGTAAGGCCCCGATCAGGGATGTAGAATTGCACTTTCAGAAAGAAGGGCCTGATGTTTTTTCCAAGGCACACTGTTTTTATGAGTGAATTGTGTAGATTTGTAATTCTTTTTTTTTTTTTTTGGTGCAGTGGTTTATTTAAATTGCCCGGATGAAGAAACTGAGGCATGAGATAATTTAGCTAAGGTTATCCCTGTGTAGCTAAAGGCTGTCGATGAATCAGGATCTCTGCTTTAATTAGAAACCAAGTCAAGGGGAAAACAACCTGAGACTCTAATTAGTTACCTTTCTAAAGCTCCTGGAATAAATCTAGAAATGGCAAAAAAAAAAAAAAAGCTCTGAAAAGCTCTGTTTCTTTTATGACAAATAGTAAAGATGGAATGAAAGGGTAATTACAAAAGCAGTTTATTAATTTTGCCAAGGCACCCAGGATACAAAGGATTTTCATGAAATGTGACTTTTTAAAGATAGTAAGATTTGATGCTAGAGTTAAAAGTGGCTGTAAAAAGCATTTAATTTGCCCTGTTCTTTGTTTAGAAAGAAGAGTGGTAGAAATGGAAATTTCTGGCAAGTAGACTCAGTGCACTATTGAAAGGAGAAAGAATCTCCTAGCATGTGATTGTGTTTGATTTTATTTTTATTTTTTTACCATAATTTTATTGAGAAACAAATAGCAATGAGACAGTTTCAAATCAAATTGGTA
>NDGM011181846.1:0-10664 GCA_002564305.1 Octomys mimax | reverse complement strand
ATAAAAACGAAGTACAAGAAGTAAAACCATGCTGTTATGTAAAGCTAGAATGTTTAAATATTATTCTCTAAGACTTAATTGTTGTAGGAACATGTTAATATCCACTGGATATACACTTGTTGATTAGTGAAATTTTCACAAATCTTTGAACATTTATTAGCATCTTTAAAGCTCAATTTCCTTGCCTGTTATCAGAGCTGGCATAGTTCCTGGAATATGGTAGATGTCCCACATTCAGCTGCTGAATTTAGCTTATATAACCATATTAGTTCCAGGAATACCCATAGTAAGGTATTTGAGTACATGTATGTAAGTGTGTTTGAGAACAAAAAGACATATTTCTTTAAAATTTCTAACAAATTATATGAATAATTTAAACCAAGCAACTAGGTAACTGTCCTATAGAGATTACCCACTCCACTCTAATTGGTTATTTTTCCCTTTACATCAACTATTCTGACTATAGCGACTTAGTACATCCTTTTCCTGATATTCTTACTTGAAATTCTGCAGTGTCCTGTTGCTTTAATGTGTCTTGGGAATCTCTAAAGTTGATTAAGTGTTTTAGGAAATTCACCTGAGATGTGTAAATATGGACATTTGAAAGCAGAAAATCAGTTCTCAGGAAAAGGTGAAAAGTGACATGGTCCTTTGTACTTTAGAATTAGGATGAAAAATAATGTTCTGAAAGAACTGCTAGGCTACAGGTGCAAACGGAATGAATGAAGGACACAAGGAAGCCTCAGAAGACTGGAAAAGAAAATGAGAAGAAAAAATGTAAGAGAAAATATAAGAAAGAGTCACTAGTATTTTTTTAGTGCTTAAACAGATGGCTGAATTGCCAGGAGAGAAGAAAGTTAAATCTCTTTTCATGAAATCCATAGGTATCATGCCCTTCCTTAAGTGTATACAAATAAACAAATACAATAACAAAGAGAAGGAAGAAAGTGAGATGACTGTGTTTTTAAATTGCATATTCTATTTTCAGTTCTGTCATGGGTTTTCTATCTCTCGGTTCCCTTTTGTTAATCATTGGTTACAGACTGTCCTTAGATTCAGAACAATTCTAGTCATTGGACAAGTTACTGGCCACATATTTCTTTTTTCCTTCCAGAACTTCAATGTAGGGCTTAAGGAGGTGTTCTGAACGTCTTTTCCCTCCAGTTTGAGGATTAGGTAGCTTTTTTTTTTTTTTTTTTTGTTCATAGTATATGTGCTGCCGAAACTAGCACGGATTAGCCAGTTCTTAGTGAGAATTCTTTCACTCTTTCGTTTACTTGGAATTTATAAAATAGTATATACTTACGTAAAAAGCTTGCTTTTGTTTTAAAGAATTGTGGTTTTAAGGGAGATTCATTTACATACCAGTTGCAAGACACAGATTTCATAGCCATCCTTTCGCACTGCTTTTTTCAGCAGCCTAACAGAGAGATCACACAGGAAACAATTCCTGTGCCCCTACAGACTCTGGTTGTCATCTTTTGTTTCTTTGTTGGCAGGGCGGTAGGGCAGGAGGGTGGGGGTGGGGGGCTGAGAGGTCCAAATGATTCCCGCCTGAAGCCCAAGGCAGTGTTAGAAAAGGTACGATAGCAGTAAATGTGCTCTTGATTCCCTGATTCTTCCCTTGAGAGTGTTCAACTCAAAGCACATCCTCCCTTCGGTGGTGTGATGTGTTTACAATGCTCCCTCTTTGCAAATACCTGTATCAAAAGCCGGGAAGATGGGAACACAAGGTTCCGAGATCTCCCCCTGGCGTCACCCTACACTACTTCTCTTTTGCAAACTGAACCAGTTTCTGCTGCTCGGGAGCGCAGAGCCCATCCAGACCAGAAGCCTTCCTAAAGCAGCCTCTGCCACCCAGGCAGTGGAACAGCTGGAAGCTTTGGTGCGCACAAAAAAGCAACTCGTCTCGGTAATTAGCACCAGTCACTGCTCCATACGTGCCTTATTGCAACCCCTAGCGAGCTCACAATTTGGCAAGAGCTTCTCGCTTCCTTTCCTATCTTCGTTCTTATGGATGAAAATTAAAAACGTATATGCACACTCGCACATTCACACATGCCCTTCTTTCTTCACTCAAGAAAAACATCAGTAAACGTCCTTCGGCCAAAGAAGGTTTGACTCTTCGAGCTATTGCACTATGATTTCTTTAGCTAGAGGTTAGCAGAGTCCCTGGGAACACACATGGGGATGTTTGTTTTTCGCGCCCCCTTTCTGGCTGTGGCGGAGGGGGGACTGGGGGTAAGGGTCTTAAGAGTCTGCAATACTTAGGCTTTTTTTTTTTTTTTTTTCCTCAGTTGGTGCGGCTCCCCTGGCTCGACACTTGGTATCTCCCACGGTCTAGTTCTAACTGGAAAGCCGGGAAGAAAGCTGCTGTGGGCGTCGCCACCGCCCTTCCCAGAACAGGAGCTTGGTCTAAGAAGAGGGTGCCAACACCTCCCACTTTAGTCACATCTGGCCCAGCTGTGCAGATGTTAGCGGCTCGAGAGTGCCTTCATGCGAGGCGCTCCCAAGTCCTGAGCATGCCCAGTCGGACTTCTAAAGCTCCTGAAGCGAGTTTCTGGGCGTGCAAATTCCATTTCTCCACTTTTTCGAGGAAGCTGAGATAGAGAAGGGAGGGATCAGGGTTTGGGGCAGCTCACTAGATTCGTCCAGGTACGTGCCCTCGCGCCCAGCTGGGTGAGGGGCAGAGCTGTTTGTTGAATCCAGGGACCAAGGCGGCTTGGCAGGACGAGATTCAGATCGCCTCCCCACCATCATCACCACCATGGGGACTTTGTCAGTGCTGACCTGACGGGCCACCAGGAGGTTGTGTGTAGAGGGGCCTTGGCGTTAGGGTCACACTGGCAGCGGGAGGCAGTCGGCGGTGCTCTCTTATCCACCAACGTAAGAGTGCTTGTGGATAGTTTATGCACTGCATTCACAGGCTTGTCTAGAAGGTGAGAAAAGGAAAAGGGGGAGAAACCGAAACAATTTCTCTCTCGTTTCTTCTTTTTCTTTTTTCCTCCACCAAAGTTGTCTTGGCAAAAGACCGAATCCTTTCTAAATCAGTCCCGAGGATTTACACATCAAAGTAGTGATCACATTCCTGTGTTTGTGTCTCTGTGTGCACTCTCATGTCAGTGGATGTCATGACTAGAAAGCACGGTCCCAGGTTGATGAGGGGTTTGACAAATACTCCTCGGAACCCCTGCACTCCACTTCGCGCTCCGGAGAAAATAATGACAGACGCTGGTGAAGCCACTTCTCTAGTCAGGATCCCACTCACTGTAGTATGAAATCTAAATTTTGTCGATCCGTGTTTCCTTTTCCTGCTCTCGCATACCCATCTTTATCCTCTCCCTCCACCCTCTCACATTCTGATCTTTCTCATCTGGACTTCCCTTCCTTTACCCGCTACTTGCTTCTTCAGCCCTCCTCCTCCTCCTCCTCTTCCTCCTCATCATCCTCCTCCTCCTCCTGCTTCTTACCCCCACCCCCTTCTCGTCTGAGCTGCGGATAAAACCTGGAGTCTTGGGGAAAAGGAGAGAGAAAAAAAAAAAAAAAAAAAAAAAAACCTTCGCTGTGGAGCTGTCAAACCGGGCATGCTCAGTAGACAGGGCAGGTTTTTTGGTCTTGAGTAGCGGAGAAACATTTTTTGCACCACCGCGACCAGCCTTAGAGCGCGGCGGCGGCGGCCACGGCAACATCAGCGCAGCCATCAGCCGTACAAACGCCCGACACCGGGAGCGCGGCGGCTCCAGCTCAGCCTGGAGTTCACCTCCGAGTGCTCTGGGGTCTGATCTCACCCTTTTTTGCTTTTACACACACGCTCACACTCTCTCTTTATCTCTCTCTCACACACATATACACGTATAGACACTATCTCCTACACACATACGACCCGGGTACAAGCACTCTCTTGGCAGCGGTCGTCCGCTGGCGCGGCTGTAGCCAGGTTCGGGTCCTGCCCCTGGCGGCCGCGAGGTGAGAGCATCGCGGCCGCCAGCCAGAGAGCGATGCTGGGACCCGAGTGGCAGCTCAAACAGTAATGTGGATTTACAGTCGTTTCCAGCAGAAACCGGTCCAGACGCCCGAGATCCCAGGCACTAGCAGCACCCGTTGGAGCTGAGCACCTGGCGAGAGGGCGGGGGTCCGCACCTGAGGACACGACAGAAACTTGCGCCGAGACTAGGTAGGTGCGTTTCTTCTGGTTCCTACCTCCGTTGCCCGGGCCCGCCAAACCCCTCCCTTCTACCCCGAGGACTCTGGGCGAACTTCGCCCTGAGGCTGCAGCGGCGGATGGCGGCTCCGGGCTGTCAGCAGCCCACGGAGCTCGCTCTGGGACTCCTGCTCGAGGTAAAGGAGCTTTGGAAATCTTCGCGCGGTCTACACTGACCCCTGGGCTCCGTACCACTCTGGGGAGATGGAAGGTTGGCCTTGTTAGTTATTCAAGCATTCACCAGGCCCTAGGGACACTGCCCTTTGAGAGCTTGCTCAGCTTCCCAGGCGATACTTTTGCCAACCAACTCTTCCAGTTCCGAGAGGGAGACTGTCGCCTTGCTCTCGCGCAGACCAGGCGCTCTAACAAGTGGACCTGGATGTTGGGGAGGGGGTAAAAGAAGAAAGAAGGGAATTTCAAAAGAAAGAAGAGTATGTATCCCCTCTGGTTTGCCTCCCACCTAGAATATTCACCTAGGGTTTATCCGCTCAGGTTCAGTTACTGTTATCTCTACCCAAAGAGATAGCCAAGAGCTAGGATGCGGTTTAGTACCTGTTTGCTTCTACGTTTCTGTTCGAACCTCAGTGAAGGAGCCCATATTCTGGGGAACTCGATGAACCTTCTAACCTCAGGCATCGAGGGCCCCACCCCATGCGTCCTCCCATGTTTGTACTCCAATGTTTGTAAAAGAAACAGTTAGTAAAAAAATATGTAAGTTCCAAGAGCCGTCGGTCAGGAGTCCCAATTTGCTCAACTGTGGGGGATTGTGAATTTTCCTATTTCATCCTGAGACTTGGTCTCTGGGATCTACCAGCGGCCAACACAGCTACGGAGAGCTAAGCATCCTCTAGGCATGCCTGGGGGAATGTAACCTTACTTTCTTCCACTCTACAACGGGCGGGTTGCCAACTCAGTTTTAGGATGCTTTGCCTAGAGGTAAAGGAGAGATTGTTAGCGCTACTTTGTGAGGCGATGTGTTTGTCAGGAGTGTATTTAAACATTTCAGTAACCCAGTGCAGCCAGTTGTTTACAACTGCAGAAACAGTCGATTTCACTCCACTACTAGATGTCCTCTCCACGTCTATTTCGCCACTGGGAGAGTAGAGGCGGGGAAGGGGGCTGGTTTGCAGCTTGTACTCGCCGTGGACAGCTTTGGGTTTAACAGATCTGCATCTTGCTACTGCCTGTATGATAATACAGGTAGAAAAACTCTACATCTTCAGCATGAAAACAATTGGTTAGGAGATGCCTTGAGCTTTACCTATTTATTTATTTATTTATTTATTTATTTATGTCCTGGGATGATAATTTAGAGGTGTATTTGAGGTGGCCCAAAGAGATTAAAAAAGAAGTTGTCAGTACTACAGAGGAAAATTAGATGCCATACGAGCTCTAGAGACTGAAAGGAAACGAAATGCCCCAATGGACTCTAATAGATACTGTTAGATTAGCATTTAATTGATCACGTTTGTGGTAAGCATCATAAGCAGCTTCCTTGACTTTTAGATTTTCTATGATTATACTGAACAAGTCAGGTACACTGTAGTGTGAGAATTGCTACTCTCACTCAGCCTGTTTGGGGAAGACATTGCAAATGTATGCTTTATTATATTTTTTGGCTGAAATATCAATCTACCTTCTTAGTTCTAAATCCTCCTATCTGGAGCAGAGGGTATTCCAGTGCTACTAAGGAGAAGTATAACAGGGCAGGGGGGGGGGCTTTTTTGTTTGTTTTAATGAAAAGAAGATCCACAGCTTTAACTTCTGCTCCATGATTACCTAGCATTTGCTTGCTTGCTCACTCTCGCCCCTTGCTCTTCATATCTGCAATGTTGGGAAAAATGAATTTTCATAAGCCATAGTGTGACCCTTAAATAACTAAAAAATCAAAATCCCAGTTTTGCCATTTTTATGCAAGTTTCAAGACTTCATTTGTGATTATAAGCAATGTGCTTTTGCAAAGTTATTTAAGGGTAGTTAAAGCTCTTAGTTATGCTAAAATAATATTGGAAACTTTTAATGATAAGAAAGTCACAATATATATTTTAAAAGGATTTAAGTAATTTCCAAAATGAAGCCATGCTGTAAATAATATTTAAAAGTTTTCAGGTTGTGAACCAGAACGGTTTTGAAAAAATGACTTTTCTGTAAAACAAGTCTGCTAATAGAAAAAATAACATTTTATAATAAAAGTAATTAAGTTCGGTCTCTGAAACAATATCAGACACAGAAGATAAATAAATATACTCTATTTTGAATGCATGATATATTTTCCATTAAGTCTGGGTCCCAATTATGAATTAATAATTCATGTCATTTGACAAGACATACAGTGAGCATAAAAGAATGTTTTGTAGAATCATTGTGATCTAAAGGTGACTGAGAGCCCTTCCAAATATATAGACGTATTCCAAGCATATAGATGTATTAAAAAGGAAAATCCTATTACATGGAACTATCATCCCATTCAATGACCTAATTCAAAGTTTGAATACTCCAAAAGTCTGTGTTTCAATTCAGGCATCATAAGTGTAAATAACACTTATGATCTCAGTTTCTCTCTTAGTTATACCTCTCTTAGGCTTTTAATACAAAGAAGCTTGCTAAAGCAGAACAACGTATATTTAAGTTTATTTGTATAATACTAAATTCAATTGTCAACTGCAAAATATTATTACGTTGCTTCTGAAAACAGAAGACTGAGTTAGAAATTTGTTTCCCACGACAGCCTTAAAAACTTGGAACATGTAAGAAATGTTATTATTAACATGTTTTTTGTTTCTTTGTTTTGTTTTTGTTTTGATTGCTTTACATTCTACATTTGAGATATGTATGTAATATTTCCCTTAAACTTGCTTTTCCACAAAGTTCATCAGTGTTACATTGAAGTATAGTTATCAATTGCTTGGTGTAAATTATGATTAATAAATCCTTAAGGTTTAACAAAGTATTTATTTATTATTATTTATGTAATTATTTATTTACTAATGAATGAACTGAGATCAAATAAGAAGATACTTTGAATATCTGACTCAATAATTAAATTTTAATGAACAAATTTTTTTAGAGTAGTCATATTTACTACATACACACACATGCATGCACACACAAAAACACATTTGGAAGCAATGCCATGTGAATGTCATACATCAGATATAAAACATGGGTTAACTTTATTAAAATTATGTGTACTTCTTAAATTGCTATAAATTTTAATCACAAAAGTAATAATCCTTATTTACTTTTAGAAGGCTTCTCTTCCTTTGTCAGTTGGTTTGAAATGATTTAGCAACACAACCACAGGCAGATGAAATGATGAAAAATACTGTAAGATGCAGAATTTAGCAATTTGATTAACATAAAAAACATATCCCTAACAGGAAATGTAGCTGCTGATTATGATAATTAAGAAGAATCAAATTTCAGAATTGTTCACCTCTACAAAAGCTGCTTTAAATCACCTGCAGATTGTGTATATTAGATCATGATTTTGAATAGGGGTTATTATAGTTTTCCCTTCCTTTAAAACGTAAACTATTTCATTCAAATTTAATAATTATGCATTATTAATTTAGTTAATATATTAGTCTTTGCTTAATATATTATTTCTGTTCCTGTTTCCTTTGATTTATGTTTGAGCAAAGTAAGTATCAAATCGAGCCAGCTAGAACCATGCTAGTTTGAGCAGGTGAATGGTATTCAAGGCTTTACATAGCTTTCGTTTATTCTTAACAACCTTGATGATTAAACCATAGGTGTCTCTTTAGTGATCATGTTCTATTATGATAGATTTTATAGTGTGTAGAGATTTTTTAGTTTGCTAGATGAGCTGTGATATAATTTAGCAAGATCAACGTGATTGCTTGCACTTGGAACTCATGAAAAATAGGGCTAAGGAAGTTAGAATAGGATAGCATAACATGAAGATTATTGTGAAACATATTAATAGTAATTTCTCTGGTAAGATATATATATTGTGCATATATATATCAAACCAGTTTTAATTAAAAATAGTATTTTTACAGTTCAAGTGAGTTTTTCATATTTTAAAAATAATAATTATTGTAAGCCCAATAAATGAAGCCTGTTAAATTGTTATGTAACTTTTGGACTCATTTCTAGACCTGAAAGTTTAATCTTGAATAATTTACAATCTTAAAAATTATTCTGATCTGTACTTCCTGTCCAAGTTTCTGCTTTAGGTAAATAATAGCATATGGTGAAACATGCATATATGCCAAGTAAACACTGCCTTTTGGATGATGTTTTAATGTGATGTAATGATTCCGAAATATTGGGTTCTGCATCTCCTCCTTACTGTAACTGTAAGAGTAGAAAAATTGGAAAATCGGCACGTAAAAATCTCTTTCACATTAGTAGATTATCCTTGTGAAGCTCTTAGTAGTAGTCCTCCTATCTCTAACTATAGACCTGAACCAAGATTAATGTTTTGTTTTGTTTTGTTTTCCTTTTTACCCCTTGGTACTTATGATAAGCTTCTATGACTATATCTGGGTGACATGCAAATACGTTTGTACAAAGTTCTATCAAATATCCAGATAATTAATGTGATGCACACAAACACCTAGTTGGTTGAAAAAAATTATACTTAGTGTCTGGTTGCTTTGGAAGTATTTAAAAATCTAATGGAACAATATGTATCTCAAAAAAGAAAAAAATTAAAATGCATGTAAAATATCTTAAACACTCCTGGATTACCATGAAGTACATAATGAATTAAATATCATACTGAGTCTACAGCTTTTTTATGAACTATGTAAGTATAAATACTTTCTCTAACCATTACAAAAACAAGAACTCTTTGACCTTGTCAGTAAGCTGTAACATTCTAACTTTAACTTCAGTTCTACACTCTCTTGTCCCTTGTCCATACTGATTCATCAGTTTAAAGAAATCAATTTAAAGGGTTTAATGTGTTAGCTTTTTAGAATTTCCTGTAGTTCATTTTCCACCAGTTCTCCTACTGCCATGGAAACCTGATGGGACAGACAGCTGGGAATCACTAATTCAGAATGAGAACCTGCTTGTTAATTTAATTTCATGGCAGCCTGTTGGTCCTTGAAAGTAACTGTAAAAGACTGGGGAATTGAATTTTCTAGAAATAAATGATTAAGCAGAACAAAAATCAGTCATTTTCCTGATGATCTTGCTTCAACCCTCTTTGTCCCTTTAGCAGTTCTTTCATAATAGTCACAGAAATAGACGTTTTTATTTGTGCATTTTTATCTATATTTGTTTTCTAAAAAGCATTTTTGTTTTAATAGTACATTCACAGCTGTAAAATAGTTACATAATAGCTATTATGTTGAAAAAGTGTTCTTTCAATTTATGATTTTGTAGACTTTGAAGAACCCTAGGTACTGAATGCAGTAAATATAAATGATGCTTGAATTTTCCAGTAGCATAGATTTTTTTCTTTCAAACAGAAAATACAATTTTATTCCAGTATCTATTCAACATTTCCTTTTATTAGAGACCAAATGAATTTGAATATATTATTTGAATCCATAAAATAGTCATTTTATACATCACCATAAAGCATACTGATTGTTTTAATTTTAATCAACTAAGTTGTGAGTTGATAAATAATCAACAATGAGGAAATTGCCTTTTACCGTGTCTCATTTTGTTGTAATATTTTAGTGGCTGATTATGACTTAAGAAATTGAATTTTGGAATCTCAATATCTAATATGAACTGAATTGTATTCCATGTTGAGTCTTTTGCAATACCACTTATGGATCTTATAAGATAATACTTATTTTTATACATTATACCTGTAAATGAATTTCTGTATTATGCCTAAGAAAAGATAACTCTCAGAAGAGGATATTAGTAATGGAAATGTGTGTGTGTTTTTGTAAAGCTCACAAGACCTATTTTCTGTGTTAATGTAAGTATAATTTTCAAAACATGCATATCCAAGACAGAATTATTAATGATAGAATGAAGTAGCCATTTTAAAAAATTAGCAAAATGTTTACCTTTTTAAATTTTATGAAATGTTGATACTATCTATATGTAGTTGCTGGATGCTGACATGAATGTGTTTTATTAATTGTAATTTTAGCTATATCTGTTATTAAAATATATCTGTGATATACCAAAAAACTTGATTAAAACAAAAAATTTGGTCAGTCATCGTTGTTGAATATGTGAATTTTCTCATATCTGGACATTCTGTGGAATGTCAATTTCTTATAACTTTTTAGAAAATATTTAGCTTTTTGATGAACAATGAACAAAGTCAATCAATTATTGTGATGTTTTCATATATCTGATCAATAATTTTGTTCTTCACCCAAATACTCAGTTTTCATGGAAAAGTGGCTTCAATTTTTCTTTCAAAAATTACTTTTCATTTGTTCTATTCTGATGAAAGTTATAATAAATATTTGGGATGCTGATGCAGATACATATATATGTGTATATGTATATATAT
>NDGM011181832.1:0-17949 GCA_002564305.1 Octomys mimax | reverse complement strand
AGAGATTTGTTCTAATAGTGTTTGTGGACAGGATATCATGTCTGCATCTTGTACAATGCATAATTACAAAGACAACAATATGCAATGCATTAATTATTCAAAGTGTGCAAGTAATTGGTTTTGAAATTGTCTTATTGCTATTTATTTCTCAAGATTATTTAAAAAAACAAAGTTGATAATTACAAACAAGTTTTTAAGATGTATAATTTTATCAGTTTTCCCATGTCTTTGTTTGTTTTATTCTGGAGGCAATGGTATATAAATCAAGAAATCTTCTAATGAAATTTGACTTAGGAATAACTTTTGAAAGAAAGATCTCCACTGTCAGCCTCCTCAAGAAGACGATCTCATTATGGCTGTTTTTAAATGAAACCAGTTTTCCATAAACTTTTTTCATGTGTTATAGATTTTGCAAAGGGATAATACAGGGCTGCTCAAATAGTTCTGTGGATTAAAGCACCTGAAAGCAGGCGCAGGGGCTGAGGTTTTGATCTCCAGGCCTACCTTGCTAACCTTGCCCGCGGGCACGCTGAGACAGCCATTGAGACTGGGCATGGTGGCACGTGCCTGTAATCCCAGTACTTGGGATGCTGTAAACAGAAGAATCAATATGAGTCCTATCTAGTATTGAGACCTGAACACCCTCTAGACCCTTCCCTAAAAATACAAAAAATAAGAAATAAAAACTGACAAACAAACAAAAAAGGCTAAATACAATGCAGGACACATTTTATAAAATTGCTTTATAATGAATCACCCAAAAAAATCATATACAAAGAGTACAGGAAATCTGTGAATACACTAAAGACCAAAGAATCCAGTGAAGTGCTTGAATCTTAATATCCTGTGTGAGTCCATCTGAAGACCTAGAGCTCATAACAACATCTCCCACCATTCCAACCAGAAGGCTCAAGTTCATGAACAATGTCTCATGCATGCCTGTCTCCTGGATCTGCACTGGGAAGGCCAAAGGGTCAGTGGTGGATGCTAAATAGTAAATGGCTGCAAGATAAAGGATCTGTGCTAGCAGGCTGAGGGATCTGCACTGGGGCTTGAAAGCAACATTCAAGATAAGCACCAGGGCTCCCTGGAAAAGTACAATAGCTGTTCTCAGTAGCAGTGAGGTCCTGAGCTCCTTTGATGATGAGGACAGCTGAGTTCCCATCAGGAAAACCAACAGTACAAGCTTCTCTATGAGACTGAGTTGTACACTATCTTCCCTTCTGATCCAGGAAATGATGCTCAAAGTGAGAACCAGAGCTACCCCAAAGTGAACCTCAGCCATCCTCAGTGATAATGAAATCAAGTTAGCATCAAGGCAGTGCGGCATGGCAGAGAAGCACTGAAGAGGAGAAATAGCACATGCATGGCAGGGCAGGCAGGAAGCAACAGCAGCAGCAGCAGCAACTAGCTTCCCTGTCCATTTTATTCCCTTTTATAAGCATGTTGATTAGAGATACTCACACCTTCAGGGAAGGGAGTTCTTTCTTCAGTAAATCCATCCAGGCACAACCCCAGGCTATTGTAAAATATTCAGGGGACTAATTTAGTATCAATTGATTTAATGCAATATCACTCATCCACAATCCAGCCACCTCTGACAAGCCCCACCTGTGAGTGCAGGAGGCATCAGGAGCATCAACATATGAGCCACAAGTGGCATTGTGTATGAATTTTCTTTTTCTTTCTTTCTCTCTTTTTTTTTTTGAATTGAAAGCACATTTAATGAGGCTTTGTTGAACTGGGAAAACAGGAACTGGGTTGGACTTTATTGGATAGAGAAGAGATTTCTGATCTTAAGTTGGGGGCTCCTGAGATGCTGGTGAGAGAAGCAGCAGAATGCCTGTATGGACTCAGTCACTGAGCCAGTCTGGTTAACCTTCAACAGTAGGCAGTTGCAGGTCTTCTTCTCAACAGCTAGTACAATCCTCTTGGGGTTGGTAACTGTGAGGTCATCCCCTATGACCTGGATGTCTACCCCTGAGAGGAATGTGGTCCACGTGGCCCAGTCATCCTGGTCAATGGGGTCCTCAATGGAGACCACAGGACAGTTCTTAATGAAGTTCTTATACAGTTCCCCAAGCTTCTCCCCCATGATGTGCCTGGAAGGATCATCAGGTGACTTGAAGTCAAGATCGTACTTCCTACTGCGATAGAACTCAGATGCCGCCCCATCTGTGCCAATCACCTCCCTGTTTGGGTAACCAGCTTCCTGGATAGATGTCTTTAGCAGCTTCAGGGCCCCATTGTTCTCCAGGATGTTGGAAGTGAAGCCACCCTAGTCCCCAACGTTGGTGGTATCCTTCCCATATTTGGCCTTTAATGACACCCTGAAGGTGGTGGTAGACCTCAGCACCAATCCACATGGCTTCCTTAAAGGAGCTGCTCCCACAGGCAGAATCATGAACTCCTGCATGGCCAGCTTGTTTCCAGCATGGGAGCCCCCACTGAACATGCTGAAGGCAGGTACTGGGAGGATGAGGTCAGGATTCCCAGCAAGATCTGCAATGAGTCGGTAGAGTGGGACTCCCTTCTCAGCTGCTCCCACCTTACATGCTTCCAATGACACTCCCAGGATGGCATTGGCCCTATACTTAGATTTATTCTAGTTCCCATCCAGCTCAATAATAAATTTATTAACTTTTTCTTGATCCATGTTGCTTAGTTTCTTTTCCAGCAGAGCAGGGCCTAGAGTCTTGTGCATGCGCTCCACCATCTTCAGCACTCCTTTCCCCAGGTACCAGGATTTGTCTCCATCTCTCAAGAGCTTCATAAATACCTGTGGAAGCACAGCTTCCACAGCTGCTTGGAATGGACCCTTGGCTGTGTGCAGGTCTACCTCACTGTGCGGTTGCCCCTGGAGTCCAGGATTCCTTGGGCAAAGATTTTCTGCATGGCCATAGCTGAAGTATCTTACCTGGAGCTCTGGATGGAGCTGAGTCGAGGTGGCAGCCGAGACAGTTTCCTGAATTTTCTTTTGTTACTTTTTTTCCTTTCTCCTTCTTTCTCTTTCTTTTTTTCTTTTTCTTTTTTTTGCAAAGTTCAAGAGGTGATCTCATCACTTTGGGAAATGAGAAAACTCATCTGAGGCCTGAGCCTAGAATTTATTGCGGTATGAACTTTGATAAAGCTGACTGCATTGGGTTTTTATATATAAATCAATATAGCCAGTATACTTGAAATATAGGGGATAATATGTATAAATATAAATTTAACATACAGGGTATTATCTGAGATAAATACATGTGCCAAATAACTGCTTCCAATTTCAAAAGCCCCTGAAATATATTTCTGCTCATATTATGGCTATTATATTTGCATTGTTTTTAATTAATCACTAATGGAGTAATAACTTAGCAATAAAAATCTATTTCATAGTGTCCTAGGATTGCCTTGTTAAATAGGATATGGCTTTGGTGGAGAGGGAATTAGGGAAGAAGAAGCTACTGACAGGCTCTGTACAGGTAGGCGGAGCTGAGCCCACACCAACTCAACACTGCAGCACAAGGTGTGCTCAGTAGGAAGGAGAAGTGTAACCAAGAGAACTCCAAAGAGCTGAGATGAAGAATTGCTTATAGGACCTTGACTCCTATGAACTACACTGTGATGACCTAGTTTAGATTTCATAGCCTCTGTCAGTATATCTACATTGGTTTCTTATTATTCCACGAAGTATTTTATTATAGTTTTATTCATTTTATTATTGCCTGTTTATAATAATTCAAGTGAAGATCAGGAAGGTTACAGGACTTAAAGAAAATCTCTTATTGAGTAAGAGAATTGGATCTTCGGACTAAAGGAGTGTACCTTTCCTCTTGGTCATTATCTTGTTTGGGGAAAACATTTTCCTTACAGACTGTGTGCACCAACTTTACACAAAAATTACAAGTTTCCAATACTTCCTCCTATTCCTTCTTTGTCTTGTAAAGAGGTGGTGAACCATCAGAAATGTTAGGTTAACAGTCTTAAGTTTTAGGAAGCACACATTATTTCTCAAAATTTCAATTTATGTGGTTCACTCCTCAGTTTTGTTTTAAAAATCTTGGTATTTCTATTTTACTTTCCAGAAAGATGACTTGGGTTTTATGGAGAGGGGATATTCTGTGTTTTGGAGGT
The DNA here is from genome assembly GCA_002564305.1 of Octomys mimax. Classification (NCBI taxonomy): domain Eukaryota; kingdom Metazoa; phylum Chordata; class Mammalia; order Rodentia; family Octodontidae; genus Octomys; species Octomys mimax. Next base: position 13,833 of record NDGM011181832.1, on the reverse strand, counting down.
AACCAGAGATGAAAAGCTGGTTGGGTATAACGCTGAATGTGGAGCTGACTACTCTATCACACACAAATTGTCTTATGGTAACAACTAATGTGATAGGTTGCTATTTGCTAAGAAAGTTAATGCAATGGGTTTTCTTGTAGCTTAACACTTCCTTTACAATGAAATCATCATGTTAGGCAGCATAATATGCTTAATGTTACTGCCTGTCTAGTTAGATAGATGTAATTTTTTAATATCCTTAATCATTGATAAAACCACATTGTCCTGTAGTGATTCCTTGGTGATCAGAGCACAATAATTTCTATTAATGAAAGCAAAATAAGTACTAAAAATTATTGTTCTTATCCTCTTTTTCTTTCAATTCTTTCGCCACCAGAAATTGTCAAGTTATGTGACTGGCAAAACAGAAGCAAGTGGTTCAGTATGTGAAAACATTTTTCAGTATGTAAAATTATTATGAATTGTAACATGCACTTTATCTCTGAAGCTGTGTGCAAGTTCATTGATAGTGTTATCTTTCATAGACTGCTATAGGCAAACACCACATGGGATGACAGTTGGGAAGGCAAAACAAGAAAAGTTAATTTCTAGTGGGAACCTTGTACAAAATGAGGCACAAATCAGAGATAAATTTCAAGGGTGAAATTGAGTCCAGAATATACGTTACAATTTTAAAAATGCAGAGAGTACCTACAATTTTTAAAAGATACAATAAAAGATGTGTTGCCGTTAATCTCACTGATAACGCCTTCCCTCAATTCAGACAGTTACATTGCTCCAGCTACTTCCTGAGGCGAGCCTGATGTCCTCTTCCTGTCACTGCCCCAGTATCTGGATGAAGTGAAAATTTTGAGCTTTCTCTGTCCATTGGACTTTAGAGAAGAGCCAGATCTCACACTCTATCAGACCTAGTGAACGAGGTGGATGAGAATACCCAGAAGCATCTTTTAGGAATCTTCCTTTTAGTAGGATAGCACTCCACTGCAGACCTCACCATATTGTTGATTATGCTTCATCAATGATAAGAATAAATGCTTTCAGACTTTTGCTTTAGAAACTGACAAGTATCACGAGCTAAATATGTTTGAAGTGAGCAGAGTGTTTTGAGGAGAGATTAATGGTAATGTGTTTTTCACTGTAATTTTAAAAAATTATTTTGCATTGCATATATACCATTTATGGTATCGTGCATAATGAAGCTAAAGCTTGTGCTATCCTCAGAATCCTCTAGAGGACACTCAGGTTATTTAAATGACTATGCAGTGTGAGTTGTCATAAGATAAGATTCATCTTGAACTGAAGAACAAATGGTTTCTTTAGAGACAACTGGTACTTCTCACGAGCCACACAAGAAAACAATTGCATTGCTTAGCAAATCATAAATAAAGGACTGGGGAAATAGCTCTGTGGTCTAAGTACCTGTCTGGCAAGTGCAAGGACCCGAGTCCCATCCCCAGTGCTGCATGCCATGCTGGCCCCAGAACCATGGGCACTCTGCATCGGCCACTGAAACCCATGTGGTGGCGCACACCTGTAATCCCAGCGCTGGGAAGGCTGAGACAGGAGGATCACTATGAGTCCTAGCTGCGTAGTGAGACCCTGTATCAAATAAATAAAAAAAAATTAAAAATCACAATACAAAATTTCATGGGAAAGATCACAACTAAGTTATTTATGAAGCAGTAGTGGTGAAATAAAAAAAAGAAAAGAAATAGAAAAGATGTTTTTGTTTCTTTTGAATACCATTTCTATTTTTGTCACTTCTAATCAAGCAAGTGGCCAATACTTTTATTACATCAAATAAAATATATATGTATTTTCCACAAATCATATACTCTTAATGATTCCAGACATATAATGAAGTGAGCATTTTCTGACATCAACATTTGAAAATTCACATGCCAGACATCTGTGTGGAAAAGTTGTTAGTGTAATGTTTAAACCATCTATACTGTGATGAATCAATAGTAATCTCTATTTGTTAGAGGTGTCAAATAACTTCAAGTGATATAACTTTTATTCTGTATGTAAAATCTTCAGATAATAAATTTTAAGTACCAAGAGTGGCTTATCAAGTTAGAGTCTTTTTTGGAAGATATTCAGCACATTCACAAAATACTTTCACAACAATTCTAGTACTACACAGACTAGTGTATTTTTACATAACTGAGCAATGCATTCTAACCGAGTGATTTCCAAAAAGTTGATCACAGAACATATATTTAAGCCTAGATTCTGAAGCTAAACTTTGTGGATGTGGACCTACCAATATATGAAGGAAAGTTTTCAACTCTCTGATTCTCAATTTTGCTTGAGAATGGGTGTAGTAATAGGATGAAATATACCATGAGGAGATACTGAATGTCAATGTGATAACAGATGTGAAATAGTACAGTTTTTATTCATAGTTCTGTGTAAATATTAGATACTTTATTATCAGGGTATTTATAATTCTGTATGGGAACAAACAAACTCCAATATATTTTGAGAAGTGATCTTGCATTTTATATCCCTTCCTTTTATTACCTTGATTAAAAATAACATACAGAACAAAAACAGTGAACTTAGATAAATGGGAATTTGGTGTGCATTTTTAACTAAACATTCTTCCTTCTCTTTTAGGGACATCCAGTTATTTGTTTGTTTATTCAGTTAGTTAGATAATTAGCAATTTTAGCTCTGAAGCCTTTGGTTATAATCATAATTTATGATTCACACAAGAACAAGAGCCAATATCTAAAACCATCTGCACTTTAACCAGATGTTTATGTCTAAGTACCAGATGTTAAACACATTGGATATTTATATTTATTTTAATTGTCTTAATATTTGTAATTAGCCTATTTACAAAACAGCAGTTAAGTAAAAGAGTAAACCAAAAGGAAACTTTTTAATAAAATAAAATATTCATGAGCATTCCAAAATACACTTTAGAATATGGAATGTAGTTGTCTTATAGAGTATAAGAAATAAAATAGAAATTTATCTGCACATAAAAGCTTTGCAACTAGTTAAAATAATAATATTCTGTTTGAAGGACAATCTTTCAGAATGCTGACAGGCATAAAGTAATCTGCACTTAGCAATTTAAAATATGCTAAAGATTTTTCATCTACCCCTAACTTAAGCATTCAAAAGGTGCACATCCTACTAACGATTTTATACCTACAGTTATAAAATCCATTTGACCAGAGTTGGAGTCCTACGCATTGTAAAAATCACAGTTCACTTATTCTGAAGATTTGGTTAAGAGTAAATATCCGCTTAAAACCTGTTGTTTATATCTTACTCTTTCTTCTTACATTCTTTCTTTTGAAATCTAAGCAATCAGAATCAAGACACAGGAAAGAGGAAAGCAGGAGCTTTACTGCAAGAGAAACTTACTAGATAACACTGACTTGGTTGTCCTCAAAGAAGAAAAAGAAAGCTAACTCTTAACATCAAACAATTTTGTACACCCTTGGGACATCCACTATTGTAGTATATTGTTATATATCTGTAAATTCCTCCTGAATTTATTCTCTGAATTATTCTCTTGAATGAAAGATATTGTCCCATTAATTTACACATCCCCTAGAAGAACTATTAAGTATGACACTAATGTGACATTCTGCAACCCTGACAGTCTTATCTGTATAATGACAGCAGAGGCCATCTCTCATTGGCTCTCTGTTTGCAGTTTGGGTGCATATACAATTAAACTATGTTACTGTTTAAGGTTCTATCTTGTCCTTACAGTGTGTATTGACAGCACACTGAATGATACCATCCTCCACCTCATTCCCTGTGCAAATGGACACACACAGGTATGCACCCAAGGAAAAAATGCTTGTTTTTGCCAAATATTTCAGATCCAAGAATAAAATAAGAAAGAAAAAACCTGACTCAAAATCCTTCTAGAGAATGAAGAACACTCAAGTCTAAGAAGCAACACTGAAAAATATTTATTTGGAGACATGATATAAAAAGTTATAGACAGGATGGAAAGCTGCCAACAATTGTACAATCATGATGCTCATCAGAAAAATACAGAATCACACACTGTGGTAGTAAAGTTTACACAAATATGTTACAGTTATTGACATCTTATAGGCTCCTTGACTTTATTAATAGCAGGAAGAGAAGCAAACAAGAAGATGTGTAGGAAAGCTGTCTTTTCAGTGGTTCCTCTAGTTGCACAGCTGAATTAAAAAGTAATCTCTCCAAAGCATCTTGCTTACGTACATGGATAAATCTCTTTCCCTCAATGCTCTCCTGTCCTTTTCCTTAACTCAGTAACTCTGTCCTTTTGATAAGTTCATTCCCTTTTCCAGTATCTACTGTACCCGTCAGATTCCATTTTTTCTTTCAGGTCCTCACACAAAGGAGACAATGTGATGTTTGCACATGCAATTCTGATTTATTTCACTTAACAGTATGTTCTCTAATTACGTCCATTTAATGCCAAAAGACTCATACTTATCCATTTTACAGCTGAATAGTACTCCATCGTGTAAAAAATACCACATCTTCTTTATCCATTTTTCAGTTAATAGGTATATGGGTTGTTTCCAGGATTGGTCTATGACGAATTCTGCTGGTCTATGGAAAGGAGCAGTTAATGTTTAATTTGTTTTGTTTCCTTTTTTCAATTGTTTGTACTTTTTCTCCTTTTAATTTCTTATACATTTGTTTCTCTTTTTCTTTCTTCTTCCAATTTTACATACATATATCTGTTAATATGAATAACTGGTTGGAAGACAACACTACGTATTGCAACAAATACTGTGAAATTCATATTGCTCTGTTAAATGAAATTCTGTATCACTTGTAATTTTTCTGTTCTAATTTGTACTCTCTTTGAAAATTAAAAAATAAAAGTAAATTTAAAAATAAAAACAGTAATCTCTCTGTCTCTGTCTCTTTTTCTCTCTGTCTCCCTCTGTCTCTGTCTCTCTGTTCTCACACTATGTTGTTCTGCATTCTGAACCTTCATATAGAAGGAGTGAAATAAAAGTTCTTTTTACATTATTTTTTAAATGTAGAGATATATTAAAAATAATATAACTGAAGATAATGATACACACATAAGTTCTCTGTCTTTTATTTTTCTTTTAGGAACACTTTACAATATTTTCCAGTGCATGGCACATTGCTTTTCAATAATAATTGGACGAGTTAATATTCCCAGCAGTCAGTCTCTCTTTCAATTGTTTAGAGTTTCATGATAATGGCAGCAAACTTTACATATCATTTGGTTATGACACTCCCATACTCTTAGTTAAAATGTGTTGCTTTATTTCTTAGGACTGTGAATCAATTTATCATTTGCAGTGATTTTCCCTATTGTATTGGAAATGGAAGAAATTTACATGTCCACAGACAACTTAGATTTGACAAAATTTGTTGTCATACAGTGGCTCAAATCTTAATTCCTTATTGTATTAAGGTGTCTGTACTTATATGTAACTTAACATGTTATGGCTTTTAAAAATAAGTGAAATGCCAGACTTCAGATTCCTGTAAGTTGATCAGAAATGAAAGGCTTCCATAAGTGTGGTAGTACATAGATAAGAGAACACAGCCAAGTAAAAAGATAACATATGCCCTTTCATTATACAGATGTATAGGACCCAGCCATGACATGAATGAGAAAGTTCAAATGAAATTATGATCCTGATTGAGGAAGGAGAGGTGGATATGAATACTGGAAAATACTTGACATTATATGTAACTGTATACATATCCATTCCATGTCCAGCCTAAGACACGAATATGTGACATAATACATTTGAATTGGGTATTTATACAGAAGGAGTTAAATATACCTTTTTCAAAGGAAACAAATCAGAGACTACAAAACAAGTTTTCTTTTCATTTTTTTGCATTTTAGGGAAGAGTGTACAGGGTGTTCACGGTCTCACTACTAGATCGGACTCATAGTGATCCACCTGTTTACAGCCTCCCAAGAGCTGGGTTTACAGAAGCGTGCCACCACACATAGTCTCAATTGCCTTTTCAGTGTGCCCTGGGAGTGGGGCCAGCATGGCAGGCCTTGGGATCAAACCCCCAACCCCTGAGTATGCTTGCAGGCACTTTAATCTGCTCAGCTATTTGGCTGGCCATAAAACAAGTTTTCTGAAGCCTGAGCCCTAATATGGAATACGTATTGGTAGGCTGTCTAAGAAGCTATACAGCCTATACACGTATATCTATCCATTCATATAATATATATATTCATGTAACTGTTTTGTGTTTATCTTATGATGAATATATCAAGTATACCAATGTATTCAGCAGTCTGAATCATAGCTAGGCACAATGGGAAAGCTCTATAAGAATAACGCAGTTCAGGAAGCCAGAAGTGCTGGTTCCCTCTGCACTGAAAGGATTTGGCCCAATTTATGGGTAACACACTATTCCATAGTTCTAGTACAAAAAAGGAGAAATGGCCTGTCTTATACATCCCCAAAGGCTCAGCAGTGTTTTTAAAAGTACACTTCTGTGTATTGCTAGCAGTTCAACATTTAAAGCCTGGTTATAGAACATGAGCCATAACTCTACCTACAGATGGTCCTAGATGTTGGGATTACTGTATGCATTATTCAGAATACATAGCCTCTCACTTATTAACTAATGCATGAAACAGTTTACCTTTAGTACTTGCTCATATCTATCAACCATAGTATTTTTTAGCAGATTTTTTTCTTTAAAATTTTTATGCAATGGGAGAAAGAAAAGGAAAAAGAAATAAAGCAAAAAATATATGCATACACGAAACAGTTCAGGTAGTTTTACAGTTAACTTCTTGTAGTTCCTTGAAAAGAGTGCTTCATGCAAATGTCGTTGAGACAAGATATGATGCTTATATCTTGTGCTCTAAATAACTTCTATGAAGACAGCAATAGACAGTGCACCAACTATTCTAACTGTCCTACTAACATGTTTTCAAATTTGATTTGACTATTTGTTTATTGTTTTTGTCCATAAAATTAAACAAAAAGAAAAAAGTTATAAGAAATTAAGAAGAGAAAATGAGAAAAAAGAAGACAAAAAATTGAGCTGTAACTGTTCCTTTGAGCTGTACAGTTACCTGTAACTGTAACCAGCAGACACCCACAGTACAATTATCCAAGCCATCCTGCATAGGAACATGGATATATCTCTTTTCCCCATTCTCTCTCCTGTCTTCTTCATCTTAGCAATTCCTTCCTTTGGGCAGACTAATTCCTTTTCATAGAATCTACTGTATGCTTCATATTGCATTTACTCTTTCAAGTTTTTACATTAGGGAGACAATATGATGTTTGCCAATATAGGTCTGATTTATTTGACTTAAGAGTATGGTCTCTAGTTGAATCCATTTACTGATAAAAGCCTCAAATTTATCATTTTTATAGCTGAGTAATACTCCATTGTGTAAAAATACCACACTTTCTTTATCCATTCCTTAGTTTATGGGCATTTGGTTTGCTTCCAAGATATAACTACAATAAATTGTGCTGCTATAAACATAGGTGCACATATATGTGTGTAGTATGATGTTTTCAGTTCTTCTGGAAAATTGCTTAGGAAGAGAATAGCTGGGTGGAAAAGGACCTCCAATCTTGTTTTTATCTTTTTTTTAGTAGTATCCAAACTGATTTCCATAGTGGTTATAACAGTCTACACTTCTACCAACAGTGAAGAAGTGTTCCTTTTACACTACTCCCCCTCCAGCATTTGTCATTTGTTGAATTTTTTAATAATAGTCATTTTTTCTTGGTTGAGATGGAAACTCAGAATTCTTTTCATTTGCTTTTTTGGATGACCAATGATGTTGAATAGATGTTTTATTTCATTTCCCATTTTTCATGCACATATCTGGTAATCTGAACAACTAAGTTCAAAGAAACATTAGGTAATACAAAAAATGCTATTGAATTCATATTATTTTGTTGAGTAAAATTGTGTCATTTCTACTTTTTAAATTTTTATTTCTAAAGAGAGTACAAAATAGTGTTAAGACAGAAAAATTACAAATGACACAGAATTTCACTAAAGAAAATATGAATTTCACAATATTTGTTGCATTACACGGTGTCTTCAAATTAGTTCTTCATGTTACCAAATATATGCATGGAAAATTGGAAAAAGAAAAAAATAAATATATAAGAAAGTAAGAAGAGAATTAAGTAAAGTAATTGAAAAAAGGAAACCAAATTAAGTACCAACTGCTCTTTTCCATAGACCAATAGAAATCCACAGTACAGTTGTCCAAATCATCCTGCTTACATACATAGATAAATGTCTTTGTCCAACTCCCTCTCCTGTCCTTCTCCTCAGCTCAGTAATTCCTTCCTTTTAAACAAGCCCATTCCCTTCATAACAAAGAACACTGCGATTTCCAGTGCCTGGTATCTGTTGTATCCTTCAGATTTTATTTTCTATTTCAAGTGTTTGGACTCAGGAGACAATATGATGTTTGCACATGTAGGTTTGACTTATTTGACTTAAGAATATGGGCTCTAGTTGCATCCATTTACTGATAAAAGCCACAAATTTATCCTTTTTATAGCTGAGTAAAGCTCCATTGTGTAAAAATATTGTGTCTTCTTTATCCATTCCTCAGTTGATGGCCATTTAGGTTGCTTCCAAGATTTAGGTATGACAAATTTTGCTGCTTCAAACACGGGTGCACATAAATCACTGTGGTGTGATGTTTTCAGTTCTTCTGGAAAAATAATGTGGAGGGGAATAGCTGGCTTGAATGGGTTGTATGAAAAAGAGAGAAAGAGAGAGAGAGACAGACAGACAGAGAGAGAGAGAGAGAGAGAGAGAGAGAGAGAGAGAGAAATATTCATTCCCCAGTTCCTTCCAAACATGACTGACTCATTCCTATGGTTCATTAATATTACAGTCTAAGTCATTCTTCCTTCTTTAATATGGTCAATATAATATTGAATAGATATAATAATTTTAAAACATAAAAATAAATTAAATTGAATTAAAATAATATTCTAATAATTTATCCCTATCAAACTAAAATAAGACCAAATGTCCACAAACTTAACATCAGTAAGTAGATTCTCTAGATGCTGTTTTTCCAGCCTGCCCAGCCCTGTTTCCTCTGATCTCATACTCTTTAATTAAAACTTACTGGTTTATTTCTTAGGACTTGAATCATTTTGTTCATTTGTAATGATTCCTATTGGAAAATATTCAAAGTATTGGAGAAGAGATTTAAAACCTAAATGTCCAGGGACAGTCTGGGTATATAAGAGATGGGCCACTAACTCTCTGCATGCTCCTTTGTCCAGTTTCCTCTACGTGCACATTCTTCATAACAAAGGACCTTGCCATTTCCAGTGCCAAGCAAAGCTGCCAAGTCTAAAGCCTCTGTAATTAGTTCTAGCCAGCTTTGCAGGATGAAAAATGAGTTAGCATGGTACAACTAATGGTCTCCATGTGGCTAGCTAGCCAGAATTGACGGACTTTTTCATTTACAAACTGAGACATTTAAGTGAGCATTTGTTAACCTAATACATAGGGGCTTCCCACTGAGCTGCATTCCAGCCATTTTTATTTTTAATTTATTTTTTCATTTTGACAGGCTCTCACACAGTTGCTAAACCTCTCAGGCTGGTCTCAAACTTGCAGCCATCCTGTTTCAGCCTCCTGGAGTAGTAAGATTACAGATATGCATTACCATGTCCAGATCCAATTAGGATATTTAGATAAAAGTACATGTAAAGAGGATGATTGGTTGTTTCTACTTATATGACATTTGCATCTTTTTCTTTTATACAAATGTGCCATTAGAATTAAGTTTAATTCAAAAAATTGATTAAAATTTTAAGCTCTAGCCACTGATTAACTGTTTAAATTATAGAACACTTTCATATTAAATATGCAATATAATTAATTACTACCTCATTTTATATTTTTAATGAGTTCAAGTAGTACTATATGTAATACTACTGCAAAGGATTTCATGAAGTACTTACAATTTTAAAGGAGAGACATTAATTTTGAATACTTACTTATCATGTTAGTTAGGTAGTCATGTAAATATATTTAGAACTAAGTGTGTTCCATTGCCATGCAAGTGTTCTGATTCTTAAAAGCAATATGGCTATTAAAGTAGAAGATGAATAGAGTTAGCCTAATAACCAACACCATAATGTGGACATATTTTTTAACTTTTAAAATTATTTAATTTATTTATTTGGTACAGGGTCTCACTGCATAGCTCTGACTCATAGTGATGCTCCTGTTTTAGCCTCCTCAGTGCTGGGATTATAGGCTTGTGCCACCACACCCAATTTTTCAGCTCGGCCTGGGGATGGCACAGCATGCAGTACTGGGGATCTAACCCAGGTCCCGTGAGCTTGCCGGGCAGGTGCTGAGACTGCCTAGCTATTTCCCCTGTCCAATGTATATATTTTTATTAGCATAAACCATTTAGCATGAAAGAATAATTCAGGGTGTTGGAATGATGTAGGATGAAACAAATGTTTGTGAAGTAATCAAGACAAAATTAAAAGAATATTGCTCAATGACTTCTGAGCAGTTATTTTACTTTTCATGGCATATAGAAATAGAAACATGCAAGTGGTGTAGCTCATCCTTGTCATGATGAAATGTAGACTGCCCCACTGTAAATGGTTATTTCAACCCGAGTATTTTTTTTTTCTAGTGAGTAATATTTTACTAAAAGAACACATACTATAGGTTAGGTAATCATAAGGTCTATTTTGACCAGGGTTGTACAGATTTTCACTTTGATTTCAATCTCTCAACAATAAATTGTAAGGGAACTCTAACTGCAGCAATACATAATTTATCAAAGGACCAAAGTGTCCACATTCTAGGACAAAGGTGTAAGGAGCCTTCATATCTGAGAAATCACCAGCCCCAAATTCCCTCAAAGATGTGTCGTATAACCAGCTGCTCCTTCTCTTATGTCTTTCAAATATTTCCTCATTTAAAAACTTAAAAGTAGACATTTTATGAATGCATTTCTCATGTTTTAAAGAAAAAGTATGTTTTTGTGTTTGTCTTACTTTGTTGTAAAAGACTTGTCATCTTTGCTCTTCTCCCCTTTTTTGTCAGGATGACACTAACTCTGTCTCGAATGTGTGGTCTTAAACTCCTTGGAAGTCTTCAGGTTTCAAACTGCTTGCTTATCTTTTCTCTATTGTTTTATCCATCAAATACTGCTAATATAATAAGCATAGCATTTTAAATACAAAATACGCCATCTGCTCACTTAAGACACCATTCTCTGGATCACTGGCTTAGAGAAATTTTAACTTTTAGAATCATCCTACATGTCAAGTAGATGATCAAATTTATCTACACAACATCCTCAGGATCACTCAGATTTACTATTTTGCAGTTCAGTTATCATCTGTGTTTGGTTTGTCCATGTTCAAAAATCAGAGTTTGAGAAAAAAGAAAAATAAATGTCACACCTCTAATTGTATGGGGAAACCTTTCTTATTTAGATACATGAAGTGTTTTTTTTCACATAAAGGTTTATTTATGTGGCTAGTTGTTACCAGTCCTTTAAAGTATTTCGTTAGTATTCAACCTACATTCATCATAAGAATAAAATATTTTCAGACTAGAAAATTTTAAAATCATAAAATGGAAACAATAGAGTGACTCTAAGTCTTTTAACAAAAAATCGACTAACAACATTTTAGTTTTTTCCAGCACTCATTTATCATTGTAAGTATTTATACTACATTATACTTATTAATACATGTACTGAAGTGTGATATAATTAGTAAACATATAAAGGTCATATAGGGAATATGACTTTTTTAAAAAAAGCAGCACATGGAGAAAACTCACACAAGCTGCACTTAGGTAACTACACTTATGGGTAACCCTGAACCTGAGTGACATCCCTGCTATTCTGAAAATGCCACCCAAGGACTGAGCAGCCACACACCAACAACAGTATGACACATACACATCTCAGGTGCACCCCACAACACGCAAAGATCAAGGTAGGGAGATACTGGAAAGGCTGTCAGCAGAATTGAAATGCTAGGAAACAGAGATAAGATATTTGAGTAAAAGAAACACTACTTAAAAGGCTTAGTGATTTTAAAAATAGTTTTCTTAAATATGATATTAATACTGCTAATTGCTAAAATTTTGAATGTACGTGTTCAAGGGGAAGATACTGTCAACAAAATAAAACTTTAGAACAAAAAAAAATCCTTGAAGTTATGAGGAAGCAAACAATTTGGAGAACAGATATAGGAATTCTTACATTTCAATAATTGGAATTCTGAATAGAAGTAAAAGGAGCTATGAATGCAGACATTAACTTTAAAAAGTAGAAAATTTCCATGACATTCAGGTGTGGAAGTTGGCTATACATATAAAAGCATTCTTGTTAAAAAACTAAAAACCAAAAACATAAAATAGAACCAGTCATCCATGGAAAATGCTACTTTCACAAATATTTTTCTAGGAACTTCTTCACTGGGTTACCCCAATAAACAACACATCTTATCTTCAAAACTATATATTGTGTTTTTGAGGCCAACTAAGACCTTAAACCTGGCTTTTCATCGTTATAGCTGCAGCTCACTCATCAGAGCCAAAAATGTCGATAACTTCACAGAAAGCAGAATAGATTTCCCTGCTCTGATAAAGCCTTTAATCTTGTGTTGATTCTACAGACTTGACCCAGCCCAAGGAGTCTGCGCATGCAAGCCCTAGATTTTAAACTGTATTTTTGATGGATTTAACAATGGGAACTTCATGCTAAGTTAAGGAAGACAAACTGAAAAGGCCACATCCTGTTTTATTCTATGTGTATGATCTTCTGGAGAAAGCAGATTCATTGACTCCCCAGGACTGGCAGCTCCAGGTGGAGCTCACATCAACACAGCACGGAGGTCATCCAGTTCATGTTCGGGCCCCAGGAACAATTCTGTATCTTAATAGACTGGAGGTCACAAAACTACAAAGATTTGTCAAAACTCTTTGGATCAGTGGGAAAGAACAGAAATATAGAACCCGAAATGGTGCGTGGAAATGCATCACAGGATAACTGCAGCATTACCAATCAGTAGGAGGAAAGACAGAATTTTAATAGCTGTTGAGGAAAAATTCAGCCACACAGAAAGAGATAAAAGCAGACTCATTATAAGTATTAGTTTTTCAGGATAAGTTTCATGTGGATCACAGATTTTAAAACTCATAGTAAGCCTTGCAAATGATAGAGAAAAACATCGATGAAATTTTAGTGACCTGGAGAAAAGGAAAACTTTTTAAATTATCATACAATATTTAATAGTGAATAGGAAAAATATTGATTTCAATCAATAATGAGTATATGGACTAAGTGCCTGTGTAGGCAAGTGCGGGGACCAGGGTTCATCCCTGCCCCACACACTGCACTGGCCCTGCCCCAGGCACACTGAGTAGGCAACAGAGTCCAGGCGTTGTGGCACAAACCTGTAATCTCAGTGCTGAAAACAGGAGGATTACTATGACTTCGAGCTGCCTAGTGAGACCCTGCGCCAATCATAATAATAATAATAATAATAATAATAATAATAATAACAACAACAACAACGAGTATACATATATACCAATAATTAAGCAAAGGAAAATGACAACTTACAAATTAGATTGACTATTTGAAAATTATGTCATTGGCAAAGGGTTAGAAAGAGAAATCAAAGGCCAGCTAGATAGCTCAATGGACTAAAGCACCTTCTTAGGAAGAGTGCAGCGGTTGGGGTTCAATCCCCATCATGGTGTGAAAGCCTCACCCCTTGGGCATGCTGAGATGATGATTGAGACAGGGCATGGTGGCCTGAGCCTGTAATCCCAGTATTTGGG
>NDGM011181826.1:0-10093 GCA_002564305.1 Octomys mimax | reverse complement strand
AGGTCTGGTAAGGCTTGAGGATCTGGGGATTGAACCACAGAATTCTGAGCCTGACTGCTTTGCCTAAGCAGGCACTTAAACAACTGAGCTAATGGGCAGTCCCCCTGGAATTATTCATCTTTAATTAAGCAATTGTGTCCTGCACATTCTTGAAGTTCAGTATTTGCAGTAAAATCTGAGTCACAAATTTTGGCCCATTCTCTCTCATTCTGCCTTTGACCATCTTTCCTTAATATTGACATAGAAAGGTGTACATCAATTTGAATTAACCTCAGGAAATCCCTATGTTTTCTGTGTGACAGATTTTCAAAGAGTTATGCCATACAGCACAAGAGTACCACGTGGCAGAATCCCATGATGAATGCAATGATGTGCCAAAAAAAATTCCAGAATTATTATTGAGAGTGTAATTAGACTCTTTATTTTTCCTTGTAATCTGAAAATCTTTTTTGTCTGAAAATTCAAATTTTGGTAAGGGACATATTCCATCACATAAAACCACATGTCAGAACTCCCAGGGGCTATTTGCACTGATCTCTTCCTATAGTGCAATGACACCTGGGAAAGATTGGTCTGTTTTTATGTACGGGGGTGGGGGGATGGGAAGCACTGTGGTTACCAAGAGCATTACTCCAATGATTTGTTTGAAGTATTTTTTCAAGCAAGTCAGGGATATAGCTCAGCAGCATAAGCACCTGCCTGACAAGTGCAAGGTCCCAAGTTCAATCCCCAGAACTGGGGGAAAAAAAAGCCTTGAAGTATTTTTTTCACACAGTTAGTACCTGATGATGTTATTGATCCTTAAATAGGGATCAGGAAGACATAGCACACCTATCTTCTCAATCCTTTTATTTGTAGCAAGATCTTAGAATTAATGATAATTAATTAACAAATCATTGTGTGCATGGTATGCATGTTTATACCAGAGAGAGAAATGAGACAGAAACAGACAATGAAACTCAAAGAGAATATATGAGCTGATGGCAAAAAGTATAACACACACTGTTGTTGATCATATAAATTTATTCTTTCTTTTCCATATTGGAGGTTGATCCCAGGACCTTCTCACCAATCTATTTCCATGGTATTTTTATTTATTTTGAGAAAAGTATTTTACTCAGTTTTCCAGTCTGGGATCAACCTTGCCATCCTCCCACTTCAGCCTCTTTGAGTGCTGGGATCTGCCATCACACTCATGGCTTTAACAGACACCATATAATGTTAGAGTCTAAAAGAAAGCCCTGTGAAGAGACTTAGTAAGAGAGACATAATTATTATTTAAATGAGAAAACAAGGTAGGGAGAGAACGGGCTTTCATCACCCAGTGAGTGTTGAGGCAGAGACTAATGCCAAGTTTTCTTTTTTCTTTACTTTGTAATAGCTATTTGAGGATAAAAATCCGATTACACTTTCTAGAACACATATTGAAGAATAAAATTTTTGGAGTTTTTTCCAATGCTGTGAGATTTTTAGAAATAAGATTAGTGGTTCTGATCTTCTCAATCCTGCAAGCTCCTGATAACCACCGATCTTTTTATTGATTGTGCAGATAGTTTGAATTATGCAGTATGTAATAGTTTCCACATTTTTAATGTACACAGTGTGTGACTACACACTTAGCAACAACATGTAAGATTTCTCGCTGTCTTCCTGGGGATGGAAAGCTCATTTCTTTCATCCTGTCAGTGTGCCACTATATATCCATTCACCTGAACAGAACATACTGTAGCACTGAATGAAACTTTTCTGTGCTGACATAAGTTTGCAGACTACCTTGGTAACAACCAAAACATGCAAGTGATCATTGAGTGTGTTTTTGGATTTTTAAGAAACTTTTCCAATGAAGCTGTATCATTTTGCTTTCCTATAAGCAATAAATGATGGTTTCTGTTGCTCCTGTCCTCACTAGAGTTTGGTATTGTTAGCAATGAATTAAATTTTAGCCACTCCTGAGGGGACTGAAGTGGTGTTTCACTGTTATTTTAACTTTCAGCTTCTACCACGGTATGTGACACTGAGCAACTTTCTCTATGTTTATTTGTGAAGTATAGATTCTTAGTGAGATATCTATTCAGATCTTTCTGCCTTTTTTTTTTTTCTGTATTTTAGGACAGCACCTACAGAGTCTTGCTATGTAGATCGGACTCATAGTGATCCACTTTTGTTCAGCCTCCCAAGCGCTGCGATTCCAGGTATGTGCCACCACGCCTAGTTTCAGTTGCAGTCTCAGCTCACCCCGCGGGCAGGGCCCGGCACTGCACGTCAGGAACGGAACCCTGGCCAATGCACTCTGCCTAAGAAGGTTCTTTAGTCCGCTGAGCTATCAGACCGGCCCTCTTTCTGCCTCTTTTAATTGGGATTTTTCATTTTCTTATTGTTGAAAGTTACCTCTTTTGCATATTTTAATAGATGTCCTTTATCAGTCCATAAATGCAGAGAGAGAAGAAAATGATTGTCTGGTCATTGATTGACAAAAGCCGAAAAAATTTCAGGAGACTTCTGCTCTGAAATCTGTAGCAGTTCAATGCTAAGCAGAATGTTGACATATTTCTTCTAAGATGAGCTAAGTTTCTGCATCCAGTCTCTTTTAAAACACTGGTGCCCACTGTACTTTTCAGATTTTAGAGACATCATGGTCTTCATTTTGATGTACTAGTTTGGCCCATTTACTGAATGACTCAAAGACTTCCAGTTTTGAGTTGAGCCCAGAAAAAAGAGAAAACTCTACAATGGATACAGACTGCTGTGCAAGCTGCTCTGTTATTTGGTCTCCAAGCCTCAGAAAATCCAAAAGTACTTTAACAGTTAGTGGCAAACTGAGATGATGTTGAGATCGTTGGACAGTCTCCTACAGATAAATCACACTTCAGACTTGGAAATTGTGATAGGGCCTTCTTATCTTCTAGAGATAATTAATCTTCTTTAGAGAAACAGCCTTTGGACTTTCAGTTACGCTTTAGTACAAACTAGACCCTTCACCATGTGCCACCTAGTTACCATGTGACTATACTTTCAGTTAAAAGCTGGACACACATGGTGACAGTCCATTATCCAGTGGAAGTAGTATATATGTGATGGTGCTCAGTGGGACCTGATGGAGGAGAAGTTGCATGAAATGTCTTGAGTGTACATGGTTTCCACTGCTACACTTTTCTTCCAGTCTGAATCTATGAGAATTTTTTCATGATAAATTGATTGCAGTGGAGATAATTCAACCCTCCTTTTCTAGATTTCTTTTGTTTGGACACAAGTTTTCACTATGCAGCTCTAGCTGGCCTTGAGCTCACTTTGTAGCTCAGGCTGGTCTTGAACTTGCAGCAATCCCCTGCCTCAGCCTCCCAAGTTCTGGGATTGCAGGTGTGCATCACCATGCCCGGCTCAACCTTCCTTTTCAGAAGGTTTTATGTACTATCCAGGTACTGCCTGAATTTTGACCCATGATTACTGCTCCTTTCTGGAACATCCTTGAAGGGTAGTGGTGTGGACAAACCCCAAACTTTTCCAGGGGATAACACAGAACAGTGCACAGGGATGCTCATTTTACATTAAAAGAGAAATGCCTAAGTATATAACTTTATATTGATTCATGGGCTGTGGCCAAAAGTTTGTCCACATGTTTAGGGACTTTGGAGGCACATGATTAAGAAAGTGGTACTAGGAAGGTCCAGGGACAGATATCTTTGAGTGGACAATGACGATACTTGTATGCCCTATGAGTGGTCATCAGGAAGAGTGTTTAAGTCAAGTGGATAAGTTGACCCCTTTTGTGGAGACTTGGCATCTTTTCCAAGGCATTGCCTGGTGGGTTTATCAATAAAGTGGCCATGGTAAGAGGACTGAAGGTTATACATAGGCTCAGTAACAGGGCCTTCAACTCACCCAGAACAGCCTGGATCCAGTTGCTGGTGAGTACCCTTTCTGCCAGCAGCAAAGACCCAACTAAGTCTCTGGTACAGTACTGTTCCCCAGAATCACCAACCAGATGCTTAACAGTAGGTTAATTATATTACAACATAGAATTATTCTTCCTGGAATCAACACTTGTGTGGATATGAATTTTCCTTCAATGCATGCCACACTTATGAGAAAACTACATCCCATGTCAGCAATGCCAAATCATTGAGTTTTCATTGTCAGCTGTGTCACATATGCCACCGTTTCACTACCACTGATATGCTATAACCCTCAGCTTGATATTCTGTACGTAATGGTTCCTGAGCAAAGAATTCCCTTTGTTACGAACAAAGCATGGAAGTGGTCACAGACACCTAGAACTTACCTGTCTTCCATAATCTCTGCCATCCTGAAGCAGCTGGTTTCACAGAATAGTGGGGTAGCCTTTTGATGATTCTTTTGGCACCATATATGTGTCAACCTTGCATTTCTGGGTATGATTCTTCAGGAACTTGCATCTGCATCTAATATGTGATTTTGCTTCTACCAGAGCCAAAATTCAAAGATCCTCAAAGTTTGGAAATAGGAATGATGTAACCCACCATTACCCTTGGTGATCCAGTAAGAAATATTGCCTCTTATCTTCACAACTTCACACTCTCTCCAACTATAAGACTTAGTTCCATGGAAAAGAATATTTCAATAATGAGGCACAACAGTGAGCTGGAAGTTATGACTGCACAGCCACCTTGGGTTCCTTGTGCTTCTGGATCAAGAGGCAAGGAATGAAGTAGATGTTTTGGCTCAAGAATTTATCTTAATTACAAGTGGCAATTGCAATTACTTCTCAGTAGAGCTAAGGAAATATATTTCTGAAATACAGGAGATGGCCTAGAGCCTCTTTAAGCACTAATGGGCCTTGTGATTAAATTTACTGCAAAAGTATAGCATAATTTGGGCTAGGGTACTACAAGCTCCAACTCCTAAAGAATGAAGATTTTGGATATCCTACTAGGTAAACAACACAATTAGCTGAAGTGGTTGTTGAAGACAATGGAAATAGAGACTAGGTAGTGAATACTTGCTAGAAACATGATACAGAAAATAAAGGCTGTATTTTCATGAATGCTTTTGTTATGAATGTGTTTATAGTGTTAATATATGTATATGTGTATAAAAACACATTATTAATCCAATGTCTTCTCTTTCTTTTTTCCTTTATTCCATATCATACAACCGACTTTATATCATAATAGTTCATTTTTTGAAACAATAATGACAATAACAATGTAATGTTTCTTTTTCATAAGAATCTTTTGGATATATGTCTTGTACTCTGAGGAATTACTTTGAAGACGATGATACACAGCATAGTAACTATTGTTATTCTATTATTATTTGATTATGAAGTGTTGTGTTCTTTTTTAAAATAAAAAATAATAGCTAACTGTTAACATTATACCATAGTATATAATTTCTGAGCCATCAAGGGAAAGAATAAATAGTGCCCAAGGATTTTTTATCTCCTCCCAAAGAAGAGATTAGCATACTTGCAGTTGTATGCAGGACAGTTGTGTCGCAGTAAGCAAAAGTGCATCTTTGTTAGCATCTTTATTTGAAGACTATGTACAGTTTAAGAAGATGCATACAGGTGCCACATTGACACACAGTGGCCTGTGATGGCCACTTTTCTATGTCACCTTAGGCAAGCCTGTGGTATTTAAGTCAAATAGTCTAGATGTTATTCTGAAAGTATTTTTAATATGACTAGTATCTCAAGCAGTAGTTTTGGGTGAACTATATTTCCTTCAGTAATTTGAGTATGCCTCATTCACATAGTTGGAAGGCCTTAAAAGAAGAGACTAAGGTCCTTCTTGGATTTCCACTACTTCTTATAAAGAAACCTTAATCCTTATATATATACATAGGCATTAGGTGGTAGATAAGTTAGTAGATAGTAGATAGATATATACTTACTTGTATCAATTGCTATTAGAAATGTTATGATAGATTGTGTTTTTCATGTTACCTAATTTGTGGGTACAGAATTGTTCATGAAATTCCTTCAATACTCTTTTAATGTCTATGTGACTAGTAATGATGGCATTTTTTTCTGATATTAGTAATTTATGTCATGTCTCTTTTTTCTTACTTAGTCTATCTAGACATTTGTGAATTTTATTGATTTTGGACTGGAGAGATAGCTCAGTAGAATAAGTGCTTGCCTGGCAAGTCCAAGGTCCTGAGTTCAATCCCCAGTACCACAAAAAAAAAATGATTTTTTTTCAAGGAACAAGCGTTTGACATTTTGTGAAAATTTTTTATTTATTTTTTCATTTCTATGTTGAACTCGTGTTTTTAATTTCTTCTATTTTTATTTGTTTTTCTTGCTTAGTTTGAATTAAATTTTCTGTTATTTTTCTAATTATCTAAGATGAATGTTTGATTATATATCTTCCTAACCTTCTGATACTTATGTACTCCTACTATAAACTTTCCTCTAAACCCTGCCTTCTTTAAATCTAACAGATGCAATGTGTTGTATTTTTATTTCAACTATACTTAAATTTTTTTTTAATTCTCAAGATTTCCTTGATTCATGCTTATGTAAGTGTGTTATTTAGCCTCATGTATTTAGGGATTTTCTTGGTAGTTTCTGCTAATTTCTCATTTAACTTTATTGTAGTCTCAGAAAAGATGTTGACTTCTAGTCTTTTAAAGATGTTAAGTTTCTTTTTTTTTTTTTAACAACGTCTTCAGGATCTACAGGATCTCAATACATAGATCAGACTCATAATGATCTGCCTCTGTTCAGCCTCCCAAGAGCTGGGATTACAGGCATGTACCATCAGGCCCAGTCTCAGGGCTCCCCAGGGGTGGGGCCGGCACTTCATGTCAGGGATAGAACTCAGGCCACTGTGCTCTGCCTACGCAGACACTTTAGTCCACTGAGCTATCTAGCCAGCCCAGTTAAGGTATTTTTAATGGTCTAAAATGCAGACTAACTCATGGAATCCTACAGATTATCTTCAGAAGAATGGGTTTTTCAATGAAACACAATTGGGTTACAGTGCTACCTGTTTCAACTAGGTCCTTAACTGTTTTCTGTCTGCTGTGTCCTTTGTTCAAGGAGGGGCATTACAGTTTGCAATTGTAAAGTTAATTTGTCTATGTCTCCTTACTCCTCCTTACTGTTTGTTTTTGTCTACCATATTTTGATGCTTTGTGTCACCTTTATAAATATTAAGGACTTTACTTTAAGGGTTTTACTTCTGGAGAATTTGCCTCTTTATCATTATGCAATGCCATTTTGTAGCTCTAGTATAATATTTATCACTTTGACATCTACATTCCCTGAAATCAATCTACATTTATTTTCATTATNTTTAGCACAAGGTATCTTTTTCTATCCCTTTGTTTTTAATCTATATATGTCTTCACATATAAAGTTGATTTGAGGTAGGTTACATATATGTAAGTCATGTTGTTTGTCCTCTGTACTAGCCTTTCTTCAACTGGTAAATTTTTGCCATTGATGTTTGAAGTAATTTTTTTTTTTGATTGAACTCAGGCCCTTGCGCTTGCTAGGCAAACACTTATTCTACTGAGCCATCTCCCCAGCCCCTGAAGTAATTATTGATATATGTGCATTAATATGTAATATATTTGTTATTGCTTTCCATTCATAATTATTTTTTATTTCTATTCTTGCTTTCCATTCTTTGTAGCTTTCTGTGGCTTTAATTACATGTGTTATATTACCTTATTTCTCTCTCTTAATGTGTCAAATATAATTATTTTTAAACTTCTATGAGTTGGTGTCCTAGAGTAGAAATATAAATTTAAAACCAATCCAAATTTCTTGTCAAGTTGAACCATATCATTTCACAGAAAGTGCAAGCACCCCAGAAAGAATAGTTATCATCAAGAAGTCAACCAATAACAAATGCTGAGGGACTGTGAGGAAAAAGGAACACTTCTCTACTCTTGGTAGGAGTGTAGACTAGTACAACTAATGTGAAAATCAGTGTGGAGATTCCTCAGAAAACTACAATTAAAGAACCCATTCAACCCAGCTATTCCCTCCTGGGACTTTTTCCAGAAGAACTAAAAGTTTCGTACTCATGTTTATAGAAGCACAATTTGCCATGGCTAAATCTGTGAAAAAACCATGAAAGCCCATCAAATTAGAAATAGACAAAAAAAGATCTGGTATTTGTACACAATGGAGTATTAATCAGCCACAAAAAAGGTAAATTTGAAGCTATTATGGGTAAATGGATGCCATTTGAGACCATACTATACTCATAAGTAAAATAAGACAGACCTACATGTGTAAACATCATATTGTCCCCATAGTGTAAGAACCTGAAAGAATAAATAAAATCTGCAAGGTGTAATAGTTACGGGGAAAGGGAAAGAAACTGCTCAGAGGGAAGGAACAACTGGGATGAGGGAAAGGAGAAAAGTGAGAAAGAAGGAAGGGAAGAAAGTCACATATATGTATATATGTAGTATAGCTTGGATAATTGCACTGCTGATTTCTGCTGGTCTATTGAAAGGATCAAGTAATGCTTAAATTTTTATCTCTCTTTTAAGTTTTCTTTTTTTTTTTTACCAACTTTACATGTTTATATCTGATAATATAAACAACTGAATTGAAGATGACAATATAACAACATTGTTGACTTTATATCATTTTAATTAAATTCTGTATTATTTCTAATTTTTAACAACTCTTTATTCTTCTTTAAAAAGAAAGATGAGACTGGCGAATGTGTGGGAGAGTTTCTGGCTACCCAGCACCTGTGGGACCTCTCTGGTCCAAACCCAGGCACTCCAAGTGAGTGAGAACTTCAGCCGCATTCTCGGGAGCCCCAGATCCAGCCCAAGCCCCGGCCAGGTGTGTGGGAGAGAGTCCCCTCTCTTCTATACCTCCTTATCAACTTCAGGCCCAGCCCAAGCCCAGCATACAGGCCTGGGGTAAAATTCTGCAGCTTCAGTCCCAGCAGAGAGAGTAGGAGATATAACCATCCAGCTAGTTCAGGAGCAGAACATCTTGCCATAGGGAAACAACAGGTTCATTCCCAAGGGCTGCAGCAGGAAGGAGGTGAGCACAGCAGCCAGAACCAAGCCAGGCACAAGTGGATAAATTCAAACTTTGTAGACCTGCACTCAAATTTCAATAGGTGCTAAGGTTATAACTGTACCAAGATCTACAACAAAGGTCAGAGGACAGTACTATACAAAATGGCAAGAAAAAGGAACAAAATGCAATCTCAGACCCCAAGCCCCCCCCCATAACAACTGCAGAGGACACTAGCACAGAACAAATTGGGAATCACACAGCTAAAATCAATGAATCTATAGAGTCTGAAATAAAGAAACAACTACAGAAAAGTACAGAAGAACTCAGATCGGAAATAAAAAAAATCTCTGAAGTAATAGCATCTGAATTAATGAATAAAATGCAGAAACAAATGGAGGAAACCCAATCTGAAAAAAATGCTACAGTAAAAGAATTAATAACTGCTTCTAAAGAAGACATTGATAAAAAATAGAGATTAGAAAAAAGAGAGATTTCTTCAATGAACAATACAGGAAAGAAATAGATGGCATGAAGCAGAGTCAAAGAGATATGGACAAAGTTAAAATCTCAATCACAAGCTTGAAAAATCATTTAAGTGAAAGTGAAGACAGAGTTTCAGATCTTGGAGACTCTGGTGCAGCCAGTGAAAAGAAAAGGAAAAATCTCTTATAAACAACTAGGATACAGGAAAAAAATTTCATCACCTGCAAGATGATGCAAAGATGAACAAGGTGAGATTACTAGGCATCAATGAGAAAGAAAGAGTCAATATAAATGATATTTAAAAAAACTATGGGCAGAAGTAATAGCAGAAAACTTCATAAATATGAGGAAACAGTCTGACATCCAGGTAACTGAAATATACAAAACACCAAATAACTTCAACCCAATTAAAAATACATCGAGAAATATAATAGTCAAGAACCCAGAAATCCAGCACAAGAATAATATTTTGAAAGCCCCTAGAGAAAAAAAGCAGATCACATTCAAGGAAAACCCATCAGAGTTATGGCAGACTTCTCTTCACAAACCAGGAAGGCAAGTAGTGCATGGAACAGAGTACTTCAAGTCCTCTATGAAAACAAATTCCAGTCCAGACTACTATACCCT
>NDGM011181816.1:0-14017 GCA_002564305.1 Octomys mimax | reverse complement strand
ACACACACACTTTCTCTCTCTCTCTCTCTCTCTCTCTCTCTCTAAATAAATAAATAAATGTTTTAAAAAGAAAAGAAGCAAAATGCTTGATACACTACTTAGAAAGCATCAGTATACAGTTCTCTTTTACTACCCTACCCAATCTCACAATCTCAACCCCCTAACAGACTGCCCACTGACATGGAGTTCAGGCCTTGCTTTCTCTCTTCAGCAGAATTACCCCATAAAATAGGTATAGGTCACCAAGTGTGGCAGCACATCCTTATAACTCCCAAATTCTGTGAAGCTGAGGTAGAAGGATTATCCCACCTAAGCAACCTAGACAACTAACAAGACTCTGTCTCAAAAGAAAAAAAGGGGGCTGGGGGACTTGGAAATTTATCTCAGTGTGAAGGCCTTGGTTTAATCCCCAATCGAAAAAAAGGAAAAAGCTACAGATTAATAAATACACTGCAGTCAAAATATTACTGAGAAAATGCATTTAAGAAGCAGACAATGGGAAACTTTTCACAGTAGTTAGATCTTTAAACCTTCTCTCTGACATCTGAATTCTTGCAGCCACAAGCTCTGCGTGCCCAGAGTCTCGATGTGCACAATGCTTAGCTAGAAGGCAGACAATGCACACATCCTCCACACTGCAGCCATCCCAGGCTCTGTCCATGGCCATGCGGTAGCCGAACACACTGTGAAGCTGCCTTCCCGAACTAACTGAGCTGCTTGAAATATCTGAAAAGACAGAAACGGACTTGCACCATAGAGGGCTGGCTAAAATATTTAAAAGGCTTTTTTTGTTTTTTGTTTTTTGTTTTCCTAGCAGTATTGTAGTAGGGCACTTCCTTGTTTTCTCCTCAGGGAAATATGCATCTTACCACTTTATCATCAGAATTGAACTTGACTCCGTCTGGGAATTCTGCCATACCACCACAGAGTGAGGGAGATATTTCCGGTATATTCTCAGCGCCATATAATTTTGCCAGAGCAGATCATAAAATTCTGGAAACATTCATAAATTTATGTCTGAAGATAAGGGTGCTGAACATACACAGCAGCAATGGACTTGTCCTCCTACCTCTAAACCATACAGAGTGTGTTCAAATATATGGCTCAAGGCCTAGCACGGGAGGCAGACAACCTCTGGCTCAGTGAAGGACTGCTGCTGGCTCAGTGGGAGGACTGCTGGCTCAGTGAAGGACTGCTGCTCTCTGCAGATGCTGAATCCAAGACGAGCAGTCTTCTTCAGGCCACAAAACCAGTTACCTCCCTCAGTCCACACTCGAGGCTCTAAGACTAGTCCTGCAATATTAGGCTGGCTTTTTATCTGAAGTCCTTTCCTTATCATTGTCAGAAATTACTACATAATGCAATTCCGTAGTCTTTAAATGCAGTGAATTTAGGGCCCCCACACAAGCTCATTTTTCTAGAATCAATTGCCAGGTTTGCCACAGGACCCACCTTTGGCCCTTGTCATTCTTCTGAGAGCGATGATAAGGGCCCCAATGCCTGTTAAATGTGTGAGCATTTTCTGATTAAGTAAATTTATGTTTGATAAAGTCCTAGGGTCAAGTAGGACTTTATTCTGATTCCTTAAAAATTAGTCTTCCTTGGATTTGCATGGGAATTTCTCAATCAGAATCTTACATAATTTGAACTCACTATTCCCCAGAAATACTAATAAAGTAATTAGCTCTGCAAACATCATTTATTCTTATTCACTGACACTTCCATATATTGGGGGGAAAATTATTTATCTCTAGATCTTTCCCTAATTACTTGATTATTATTACTTATGACAGTCGAACACTTGTTACTGTTTCCCAAAGATGTCCAGTAAGTCTCAGAAGATCTACAGTATTCTCAGTCCCTATCTAAAAACGGACACCTGATCAGGCTATTCTTGCCTACAACTATTGCACAGAACTAGCATGAAACAAAAAGTGGCTCTACCACCGGGGTTCTCGAATCCCGCTAAGAAGAAGATGATTCACATTTACAAAGATGTTACCATAATTAATGAATTTTTTATTAGAACTAAAGGGAGTACTATTAATTTTATCAAATAGCCTGTTATGTTTTTATGTCCTCAGAAGGGATAATGAAAAGATGTTCTTTCACTTTGCAAAATGCAAAAATATTGGCAGAGACTTCCCTGGTTGGCCTCAAGCACTATTTATGTCGTCCTCATACCAGTCATACAGTAGATTTTATGGACAAATTAATAAATTGGAAACCATGTCAGGTCTAGCTTGATCAAAAGCAACTTGAGAAAAATGAGTAATTCCTACTGTAGTCAATGAGCGAAGAAAGACAGGACACTGACCAAGATCAAATAAAAATATTAACAATCACAGTTTGAACCCGGGAAGATGAAGACAACTGCACATATGACTGAGTTATTTCTCCACATCCAGTTCTATGTCCCTCTCCACAAATTTGCTCTCTCCTTTCTCAAGCCCAAGGAGGAGATCAGATCGGCTGTGTGGATGGCCAAAATGCCTGCTTCTGTTCTGCATTTTCTGCCTCCTTTCTGCTTACTAGTAGATCCCCTAAGACCTGAGACGAGGGCTGCCCACTCCTAGCCTTCACCCTCTCTTCCTCTCTATGTCAATCTGAATCCTTTTCCTGCAGGCCATCTTGCTCTCATAGTCAATATTACCTCTTACATCTGATCATCCAAATGTACACTACAACCCCTAAACATTTTCCAAATGGCTGCTCATCATCATAAGAATGAAACTAACAAGTGCAAAGAGTTATGTAAGGCCATATGCCAACAGCTGCGTATCCTACACAAACTCAAATAGTCCTCAAACTTTATTTTAAAAAAGGTCTCCTAAAATGATTCTATGATCTTCATTTTATACAATTAATCATTGCTGCTCTCACTTTAACTCCTTATTTTCTCCTAAATATATGAAACAAGCTCGAAACAGGTCTCTAATTCTGCAAATTATGTTCAAATTCCTCCTCTGCTACACTGTCAATTGTTTCATCTCTAAAAGATAAATGCAGTCCTAGCCTATGCCTAATTACAAGTTCCCAGTGTCTTTCTACTATATCATTATCTAAGCATCCACATCAAACGGATAGATATGTGTATTCAGAATCATTGTCCAAGCCCATTCCAAATGTAGAAAACCAAAGTTGGCAGATTTAGGTCAGAACATGTATAGACTCAAAGGTCTCCCTAGGATTTCTGATTGGTGTCTCTAACTCAAACCATGTATCACAGCTCTGTTATAGAAGAGCTTTATCAACTACACAGAAATTCTTCCTTGTGCCCATTTGCAAGAAGGAAAGCTGCTCCCCACCCCCACTCCTAGGAAATCATTATCCCCTTTCTGTCCCTATAGTTTTTTCCTGTTCTAGTCATTTCATATAAATGTAATAAAGTAATATATAATATATTAAGCCTGGCATCTTTAATTTTCCACAATGACACTGAGGCTATTTCATTTTGTCCCTTACTTCAATAGTTTGTTCTTTTTATTGCTGAATAATATTTCATTGTATGCTTGTACTTCATTTTGGGCAATCATTACGATGTGAAGGGTATCAGGATTGTAGGACCCTCTGACTAGATTAATAATCTCCTATAAATGTGTTGGGACACATTTCTGTGCACGCACACATTTTCAGTTCACTTGGGTAATTCATGAGGTTTCGTTTTCCCCACACCCCCAGCAATATTCTAATTGCCTCATTCACGTTAGCTATTCTGGTGGGTGTGAAGTGGTACCTCACTGTTGTTTTAATTTGTAATTCTTCAATGACGAATAATTCTGGCTTAGTAGCTACTTATTATACTTTGTGCAGTGCTGATTCAGGTCTTCTCCTGTTTTTAAATGAGTCATTCTATTAAGCTGTAAAACTTCTCTGTGTATTCTGAATACATGCACTATCAAGTAAACTATTTGCAAACAGTTTATCATAGGCTTCAGCTTGTATTTTCATTTTCTTAAAGTTACTTTAAAAGCAAATGTTCAGCTTCAACACAATCCATTTTTTGGTATCCTAACTAAGAATTCATTGCCTAACACAAAATCATGAAATTTTTCTACATTTTCTTTTAAAAGTTTTATAATTTCAGCTTTTTATGTACACTGTAAAGAACCTAAATTCACTGCTTTCCATGTGGATTTTGAATTGTTCCAGTACTGCTTGTTGCAAAAAGACAAACTATACTTGCCTCCTTTGATTGCCATGACACACACATTTGATAAAATCAATTAATCATAAATATGAAGTCTTATTTATAGATCTCTTCAGGCTAGGTCATTGACTGGTATGTCTGCTACTGAGCCAATATCACATTGCCTGATTTATGTAAGCTTATAATAAGTGCTGAATTGAGTATTCTAAGTAGTGTTTCTTTTTTTAAAAAAATATTGCTTGGCTATTATGGATCTTTTAAATTCCCATTTATATTTTAGGGTCATCTTGTCAGTTTCTGGAGTGAGGACTTATGAATTATAGTAGATCAATTCCATAATTAAACATCTTAGCTATATGGAGTCTTTCAATCCATGAATAATGTTTCTTCTTTAATTTCTCATATCCATGTTTTGCCATTTTCAGTATATTATTTTTGTTCTTCTTTTGTTATATATATTTCTAAGTGGTTTTTATTTTCAAGATAGTTGCATTGTTGAATTGACCCCTGACAGCATACAGAATTACATTTTGTATATCAATAATTTTTATAAAACAAAATTTTAGGCTATTAACAAGATTCATCTGATGATATGAAAAAAATTATATGACATAAAAATTTATACTTTTTGCTTCGATGTCATTTCCTAGCACCCATAATTGAGATGTGTATTCCTTTACCTCTGAACTTTTGGTAATACCCTACAACCCTGTGATCAGTCTTGCTCAAATTTAATTTCTATCTAAAGTCTCATCCTAGAACTTTTCCAATTTCTGCTGGCCCTACTACATCCTTTCACTGTAGATGACACATATGTATATACACTGTTATTCCTACAGTGCACTTTAACTACAAGCAAATAACACATGCATCTTGAGAAAAGTAAGTCATTGGGTAGAGCAAAGACTATTAGTTGTTCATAATTATCCGTCTCCTTCTTCCAAAGTAATGGAACCCATAATATCTTGCTAAGCACCTAACTCCAAAAACCCTACTTCCCAGCTTTCCTTGCAATTAGATGTAGGAGTGTGATTATCTTGGAACAAATGAAGAAGAATTCATGAAGCAGTTTCCAAAAGCCACCTCAAAATAAACAACTTTTCCCTTCTTATAATTCTTAATGAAATGTGCACACTTTTCCCTTCTCCATGCTGGACTAAGCTGGAGTAGCCATCTACCATGAGGAGGCCTTCAAAATAAAACACTCACATCTGGCAAAGTAACAACAGTGGAAGTGCATGGGTCTCTATACGCCACCGTGAGCTGCCAACTTCTGGAATGTCCAGGAGAAAGCTACAATTCTCTCTGCCTACTTTGTTTCTTCAGGTCTATGTTACCTGTTGCTGAACCTAGTCCAAGGATATACACACTATGTCCAATGGTCCTTCAGTGCCTGGTGCTGTGCCTGACACATAGTAGGGACATAACTGGTATTAGCTGATTTAGTACAAAGGCATAGTACAAGTTTAGGGAGAGAAAAGCTTCATGAGATATCAATTTCCAATACCATACTACTCTATAGTCACCAAATCAATCCAAGATACTAAAATCATATTTTACATTCCATTTAGCCTTCACAACTCTCAGACAAAAAATTGGCATCTCAAAATTAACATTAAATTTTAAATTTAATTTCTACTATTGATCATGAGATCTGTAAACTGATTTTTAGTGTAGCAGAAAAAATCAAAACTATTCAATTAATTTATGGGTATTCATCAGAGAGAAGGCTTGTAATAAAAGATAACAGATCTCACAAGAATAATAGACCTGATAGTGACAACAGGATTTACACAATTTGACTCCATCAATGACAAAATTGAAGTTTAGAGAGGTGACATGGCTAATTCCAGGTTACCCAAACACTCAATGGCAGAGCTGATGTCAGAATTTTCATTTAACCTTGATTTCCCACTTGGTGTTCCTAGAAAGAGTTAGGGTGCCTTTGGTTATAAAGAGCAAACTACTAATGAAAGCAAAAAGCCTTCTAGAATTTATAGAATCTAAAGCTTAGAACAGACAGGAACTAGGCAGCTCTGTGCCTTCCTTGTTTCCATGGCAATATCAGTACAGGGTTCATGCTAATGTGACCAAGAGCATGAATGAAAGAACTTCAACAACGTTGTTGGGTGTTTTTGTTTGTTTGGCTGGGTTTTTTTTCCTTCAGTCTGATTGTGGAAGGGTTTTTTTGTTGTTGTTATTCTTTTTGACTCAATGTTCATTCCTCTCCCTCAGTCTTCCTTCATGACTGAGTTTCTTCCCAGAATAGTGGCTGAAAATTCCATGCACCCATTTTCCGTTTCCCTGAACCGAGGGTAGGCAACAGCCATCAAGGGAAGTCCTCTGGAGATGCTGTGGGAAGTGTTTGCTTTCAGAGAGTTCATTCTCTGACCTTCCTGGCTACTCCTCATCTTCTTCTGTTTTTAGGTGCTTTCTACTTGTTTACGTTTCTAAAGTCTATGATGAGGAACCATGAAATAACAAACTAGAGAACCAAAACGCTAACTCTGAGGATAATAGAAAGAAAAGTAATAAATTAAATGAACTCTCAATGATATTACTGAGCTACTGACCTCCTCCGCTTCCCCTCAATGATTTCATCCAGATCGTGAGGTATGAGGCAGCCTCTATTTATTGCTTGGGCATACACACATTGCTTTCTCTCCTGTTTTCAGCCAGGGAGCATCCTCGACAATACACTGTTTGGGATTCTAAGTAAACAGCACAGTCTAATTACACACTTCCGAACTTTATGCTTGCCTGTGGCAAAAATGGGGGGAGGGGCTGGTGATCCAGTAGAAAAAAACCTCTAGGACCCTCAGGGTTCATTTAGCATGAAGCCCAACACCCTGATTTGCCTCCCCATTGAAATGCTCTTTGGAAAGATCAGGAGAAAAACACCCCAAAACATTCATGTTCCTAACACATACATAGAGCAATAGTCTATACTGCTCACATTTTAGAAACACAACTGAATGCAAGACTATCATAAAACATCCAGCCAGTCCACGAATGCATACATAGGAGCACGTAGATCAGTGTCCTAGCCCAATTTACATAACTATGGGCAACTTCATAAAGAAAAATATGCATTTGTTTCACAGTCCCAGAGGTTCAAACTCACGACTCTGGCATCAGCTTCGCTCTGGAAAAGTCAGCATAGCAGATGGCATGCGGGGGACCACGTGTAGGAGAAGAGGTCGCATCTCAAGACAGGAAGGCACAGAGTGACTCAAAAGCTGGGCTTAAAACAACTCATTCACTTGAGAATTCAAGGTTCCATGAGAACTATGTTGATTACTTTCAAGGGCAACGCCCCCAATAAACGAAGGAGCTTCTCCTGGGGCCCACATCTTCAAGGACCACACCACCTTCCAACATCACCACACTTGGGACCAAGTCTCTACCACAAGAACCCTTGGAGAAGCTGGGGAGATAGCTCAGTGGCACAAGTGCCTGCCTGGCAAGAGTTCAATTCCTGGAAACGTTGGGGAACAGGCTGCATCACTGCCACTGTGACCAGTTATCTGTGCTTTCATGCAGAAACTAATAAAAAGTAAAACAAACACAGGAAGACTGGGCCATATAATATGCAATTTCACAATCCAAGGGTTTTATGTCTCTCAGCATATAGAGTTAGCCACGAAGCAAATTTAACCTGTCGAAGCTTCCTGGATAATATCTGTCTTTGTACGATCGTGTAGTTTGACCATAACTAAAGATTTCTGCACATCCATCCCACGTGTTGTATGGGGTTTTATCTCTTGATTTTATATTTCTAATTTACAGACTCATCAGTTATGAACAAGAAAGACTTCTTACTAAGTGATGCACATTAACTGCTACCAACCCATAAGCAAAGCCACGTTGGTAAAGAGCATGGCTTAATTTGACAATAAACAAAAATTGTAGGACTAGGCACACTCAGGCAGAAGATCCCAGAATTATTATCACACCCAAGTTACATCACTAAAGCACTAATATGAGGAAGGTTGAATTCAGAATTGACAAAGGTTAAAACTTGACTATACAGTTAAGCAGAAGACCTACAGGAAGAAATCTTTCCATAGATCAAGGACAAAAACCATTGTGGGACCTAAACACAATCCATTTGTCATCAATGTATAAAAGTTTAAGGAGCAAAACCTATGTCTTGCTAATATTACAAAGAAAAACTATCCTCATTTTCCCCAAAGCTCTGTTCTGCCTATTTTAGGAAATGCTATTAGACAGCATTTCCCATAGAGAGCAGGACAAGAAAAATGTTCGGCAAGCACTTGTTAATGGTTTTTGGAGAAAATTATTTAACTGCACAGGCAAGTCCTGTACAAAACAAAGACAAGAAAACAAAGTATGTAAAACAATGCTAATAAATCAATTCTATTTGTTGCCTCTATAAGGTCAACTAAATAGAAGCTTCAAGATTTGAGCCATATTTTTTAAACTTTCAAGAATTAGATACTAATTCTGAACCATGAAACTTTTACTCTTACTTAGATCATAATATTTAGGACCAATTTACGGGCAGGTTGCATAAGTTAGCAAAAAGGGTCTCAATTCATGCAGGACCTTGTTCAGGTTAATTATAATTAAAATGACCCTTGGAAGGCAAAGGAGACCAAGTTCTGGCCAGCCGCGTCTTGTGCATATGAGCAGATCCGCAGCTCCATCACCTACACACTGCTGGAGAATTCTTAGTAATTCCCATCAGACTGTGAAGAGGGCAAGAATCCTTCAAAAAGCATGTCTTCTACACTTAGCTTTCTAATATAAAAACCACAGAAACTGAGACTCCACCAAACTTTCTTGGCAGAAGGAAGTACACAGGAGATATACTTAAAAAGCTTTATGGAGTGATTTATTTTCAATGAAAATATTTAATTTTTAGAAATGGGAACTTTCAAAAATGTTGAAAAACATTCTCTGGTATTGAGTATTAGAAGGAGGTGGTGATGGAGGAGGGGCAAGGAGGAAGTGGCCCGCAGCTGGGCGGGCCCACCACACCCTGTTTGCACAGTGTTTTTCAGAACACTATCTTCTGGGAGAATGTGGCAAATGATAAGGACCCCAGTCATCACTGTTCAATTACAATTCAAGTGAGAAAGAAGGCAAGGCAAGTTTTGTACTCTGTCCCGGAATTCTCCTAGAAATAGTTTTTCTTATTCTCCTCTGAGAACTCCAACCAGTTCAGGAAAGAGCAGATTTACCAAGACATTTGCAGATATCCCAAAATAACTAGTTTTCTTTGCCTGAATTTAAAACTTTATCCGCCAAGACTAAACCTGGAAGCTGAAGAATTTGCTTCCTTTGCAGCACTCTCCTAATAGTTCCTTCCAGGAAGGGTCTCAAAGACTAGATGGGGAGGAAGGTGCACATAGGACAAATGACAGTACAATGTGGCAAGTGCCACGAGCAATTCGAGATGCAAGTGTTGAAGCAGCCAAGAAGGGAGCAGACATGGGCAGTGTCCTACCATGCCTGGGAAGGCATGTGCATGTGTGTGCACACATGTAGAGACCTGGGGAGGAAGACAGAAAAGGAAAAAGAGGCCATGTGGCTGTAATTTCTGGAACAGACACTGTATCTTATAGAGAGAGGTTTTTTAAGCGTCACATATCCTTACTTTCGACCCACCAAGCCTGGAGGAACTCCTGTGGAACAAGCTACCACTGTCATGAAGACAGACCTCAATGACAGTTGTTTGTTTGTTTGTTTGTTTATGAGCAGATGTATCTATTGAGGGAAAGAAAGTTCCTGTCTGAGCGAGGGACAGGAGGAGGCCCCAAGCAGGTTATCTCCGACAGCTTAATTACATATGCATTTGCCCAAGAAGTGTGAGAAATACTATTTTCCCCTGATAGAAATTTCCCTAACGCCTTCTTCACTCCAATCCACTAAATGTATTAAATGATCTGGGAAGAGACAATATGTAAAAAGAGAAAAGAAATTCACATAGTAAATACATATGTATGTCTAGACATATTAAAGCTGGACAGAGGATAGAGACTAAGCAGCCTAATTAATTTTTTGATACCTGCTACAATGCTTTTTAGACTCCCATGTCCAACTAACCAATAAATGCACAAGCAGCTTTTTTGAAATTTCCTGATTCTTTTGTTTTTATTTGTGTTTCTGTTTTTGCTTTTTGGTGCTAGAAACTGTGCCTAGGGGATCACACATGTTAACACTGAGCTACACCTCCATCCTCAATCTCTTTTTAAAACTTGTATGTACTTACAGTACATGTTTATATTCCTTGTGTGGGGTTGGTACATGGATATAACACATCTTAATTCTTAATATGTTTTCCTTCCCTCTCTCCTCCTTCTGCTGATCTGTTTAGCCCTTTTTCTTTTTCTTTTATTTATTTATTTATCTTATATATTTGGTACAGGATCTCATTACACAGGTTGGACTCATAGTGATCCTCCTGTCTCAGCCTCCCCAGTGCTGGGATTACAGGCATGCGCCACCACACCAGGACTCAGTGGCTGGCTCAGTGCCCATCTGGGGGCGGGGCCAGAGCTGCACATTGTGCTGGGGCTTAAACCCCAGTTCCTGCAATTGCCTAAGCAGGATCTCAGTCCACTGAGCTATCTTGCTGGCCCTAGCCCTATCTTTTTAGATGGGGAGTACATGTTTGCAGTACATAATATTTACACTTCTTCTGTGGGTGTGACCCCAGTGATTCCAGGTCATGAACCTCTCCTGCTTAACTCCAGACAACTGTGTCTGACGGGTAGCCAGATTACTCTCACTGCAGATCCCAGCCAGGAAGTCTTTCATCCAGCAGATGAAATGTTCTTTGTAAATTACACCCACTGGTATCCATCCCTCACCTGAAATCCAAGCTCATCTTCTCCCAACATCCTTTCAGGATCAAGTCTAACCTCTTTTGTCCCATTCTGATGGCCTTCTGTGATGGCACTCATCTTCTCATTACTTGCTCACTGTGTAATGTATGTTCCAGACAAAGGCACTGCATGATACCCCAAACATGTCGCTTCTTTTCATTTGCCACTGCTCTTGCCAGAGATGAGCTATGGCCCATTAGTCCAGATAAGCAGTTCTCAAAAGGTATCAGCAAGGAGCAGCAATAGGAACTTATTAGAAATGCAAATTATCAGGCTTAATCTCAGACTTCCTGAATGTGCATGTGTAGGGCCTGGGAGAGCATTCTGCAAATAAGGACCACACTGCTCCTTCTTCATTTGCTGTGCTTCAACAACAGACAGGCTGGAAAGCATGCAAGGAATCAGTACATGCTCAGTGCCCATGCTGCCTTGAGTTTGGCACGTGTGCAAAGTGAGGGGCTTTGGGTCACTTTTTCAAGCTAGAAGTGTTTCAAAGAGACTATGTGGCTAATGAGCACGGCTCCCCTCCCTGCAACTTGAGAGGTCTCTATCCCGAGGTTCTAGAAGGTCACATAAAGCAACCTTATCACTTCACAAGGGTTGAACATGATGCCCAGAAAGGTGAGATGACTTACCCAGTGCAGGCAGATGGCTGGGGGGAAGTGTTGAAGGAGGAAAGGGGCATGTGGACAGAACAGCCAAGCCAACTGAAGGCCACCGACACAGACAACTGCCAGGGTGGACACTGGGCAGAAGAGGAAAGATGACCCACACTTACAGGGCTCTGAGCAACTCTGGGAGCTGGTCCTGCAGTCTGGAAATCTGCCCAAGGGGGATACCAAGCCTCAGTGGGACTTATGTGGTTCTGATCAAATGCATCTCTTGCAGCTAGATCACTTTTCCTTAAAAGTGGGCACACATACTATAAACAGGCATGTATATATAAACACTGCTTATAAGAAAACAAAACCTGTTAGATTCAAATTAGATTGCTACTTTGAAGATAATAATCATGGAAAAGAACAGACCTCATAAAATTAGTCTGCTAATGTAGGTCTCCATGTTTGTGTCTGTGTATATAAATATTGAGGAATGTAATTACAATACTAAAAATATTGTTAAGTTATAATAATGTTATGATTAATATTATAGTGTTTTATAAGGTGATTTTAACTTATAATGCTAAAACTAGATGAAATGCTACTTAATATTTAGAAGCAAACTTTAAAGGAAACAAACCACTGCGCTGCTCCCTGACCCCTTCTTGTCATGTCCAGAAGTCTCCTGGGGACTCAGGCCAGCCTCCTTGGCCACAGGAAAACCTGACATCAAATGCCTTTGGGTTTCTTCTGACAGCTGCCAACACAGCCCCAGCATCATCCCAGGTAGCCATCTGCCCTCCCAGCAGGGCAGTGCTAATTAAGAGGACAGCCTCTGCCTGCCCTCAGCTAAAACAGCCTGACTTCTGCCCACCAGGCCCCTATAGCAGGAACCCTTCTTCTCTCTGAGGCAGACAGAAGCCAGAGACGTGGAATCTCAACACAGGCTTTTTCTGCCCAGTGTTGGAAAAGGAAGCCATCACTTAACAATTCAAGCAAAGGAAACAGGTCTTCCCAGGACCCAGCCCTGCTTCTGACCTTCTGAGTACAGGCTGTCTTTTTTCCCATAAACACTATCCACAATGCCTTAGCCAATAAACACTGACGTGTGAATTGTTTCCATCTCTTTTCTGATTCATCTCTATATTCTATTGACTTCAGTGTCTCAAAGCCACGATAGTACCTGCCTGTTCAACTGACCCTTGCAAAGGGGATACAGTTAAACATTCCTTCTGTCTCCCAGGAATGTTCCATGATCCCATGGAAGAGCCACTAGAGCCACTTAACAAAAGATTTCGGTGACTTCTAAGAACTCACTTCGCTAGGTACAGTGGCAGATACCTGTGATTTCATCACGCTAGGAGGCTGAGGCAGGAGGATCACAAGTTTGAGCCATGACAACTTAGCAACTTAGCAAGACCCTGTCTTAAAATTTAAAAAAATACGAAAAACAAGGCTGGGGATGTACCTCAGTGTGAAGACACTGGGTTCAAGCCTTAGAAAATAAAAGACTTCTCTTCAACTTGCATGTGTTGTGATAGTTAACTGTGATGTCAACTTAAGTGGATTAAGAGACAACTAGCAGATTAGTGGAACACAGCTCTGAGTGTGTGGCTCGCACCAACCAATACTGCAGCTTAGAGAGAATAAAAAGGGACAGAAGAAGGAAGTGCGCCCTCTTGCTTCTTCAGAGGAGCTCTAGTCTTCATCACTGCCTATCAGTCTCCAGCTCCCTCAGGCTTCCACCGCAGACCCTTAAGCCTGTCAATGCAAACCCTTTGGCTTTCCAATTCAAGCTCACTGGACTCGGCATTAACACGGACTCCAGGCCTCTGATTTCTGACGGATCCTCCAGCACTCAGGCGCCCACTCTGCCTTCCTCCTGCTGTGATTCCACAACTACACGGGCAGACCCTGACCACGCTCCTTCCATGGTTACTACCTGAGGAGCAGCAGCCTAGGGAGCCATCTAAGCCATGCTTCCTTGTAAGGAAAGATATGTCTGCTGTGGAAATTTCTTTTCCAAACATTTATAATATCACCCACTTTTCTTTCCTCCACCTCCTCCTCCTCCTCTGTCTTTTGCTGACTTCGCTATCACTCATTTACCAGTCCAACCTTGATTTCTTTCCTTATCCTATAGAAAGTGATTTAACCATATGCCTGGTCTCAGCATTTCACCCGCAGCAGCAGAGTAGATGAGAATCACTGGACCTTCTGGGACATTTCATAAAGCATCCTGACAGCTCCACTTCTTCCACAGCTAATAAGTCACCATTAATCTGGGATTCTCCCTGCCTGGTGCAGGATTTTTAGGCTTTGAAGAGTCGATATTGTCTGAAGTATAGTAGAAACCCACTGTTTGGTTTTTAGCAGAAAAATGACATGATTAGGATTTCACTTAAAAAAAAAAA
>NDGM011181814.1:0-10252 GCA_002564305.1 Octomys mimax | reverse complement strand
AGAGGAAGCTCTCCCACACACTCACTGGGCCTGGGCTAGGACTGGATCTGGGGGTCCCCAGAAGGTGGCAGTAATTCCCACTCATCAGGTGGATGAGTGGGTTCTGCAGAGCAGTGGAAGGTCCCAAGGGGTTGGAAGATGGTGTCACCCACATTGCACCTGGGCTTGGACCAGCAGGTCCCTCAGGTGCAGGGTAGTCGAAAGCTCTCCCACACGCTCACAGGGGCCTGGGATAGGACTTGTTAGTCAAATTTTAAACTGTGATCCAAATGCTAAATCATACCTACTGGCTCAAATTGATTTTTGTGGGCCATTAAATGGAATAAATAAAATATAAGCTTCCTCTTAAAGTAAAAACAGATACCATATAATGCTATTTTTATAATGACTATTACTCAAAGTAGAATTTGTGGAAACATCTGCCTGGTGGCATGGTAAGAAGAGATTCAAACTTTTGAGCCCTGTTTGATGACAGAATATTGGTGAGGCTGAGTTAGAAGCACAGATCTGTTCATTAAGCAAATTGAAGCTAAAGCATGTCTTCCCTGGACAGGCAGATGATGGGGCCATTTAAGCTCAAGCACTTCTGCTTTCTCAGGTGAAAACTGGTGGCTGAAATGATTTCAGAGTGAATGGGGAATGAGAAAAAATATAGGTATATGTGTATATATATATAAAGACATATCAGTGTATGGTAATCATTCAGTAGAAACTATGCTTCCTCTTTTAAGTTCTGATCTTTGCTCAGAGTAGTGACACAGTGTAGGACACACTTTCAAGGCATTGGATGCAGTGGTGAATCACCACTCTGGCAGCAACTGGAAACACCTCCATGTCATAGGGAAAGAGGAGAGCCTACGATGTTGTGCATGGCTAAGCCACGACATTGGATGGGGGAGGTGGTAAATTCATTTTTCATTCACTATGTTTTTAACTTACAAGTAAAATGAATAAATGAATAAAAAATCAAATTCTGAAGCCTTTTATGGTGTCTTTGTATGTCTTTAATGCTACTGTTTGTTCAGTATTTGTTAGAAGCCACAACTAAAGCACTGGCTTTTCTTGTAATTTATGTGTGTGTGTGTGTGTGTGTGTGTGTGCTGTTAAATTGAAATTATAGCAAGTGTAATTTGAAATAAATAAATTGATCAAAAAGTATGTTTGAGATAAGGCAAATAATATTCATTGAAGGATTAGAGATAGAAATCTATTAAGACAGTCTTTGGAAGGCATAGGGCAGGGTGCAGGACACCCGTCAGGGGCACAAACAGGGTTCTGGGAGGCAGAAAGGAGTCATGTGATGGGAAAAC
Organism: Octomys mimax; assembly: GCA_002564305.1. Classification (NCBI taxonomy): domain Eukaryota; kingdom Metazoa; phylum Chordata; class Mammalia; order Rodentia; family Octodontidae; genus Octomys; species Octomys mimax. The sequence continues at coordinate 8,942 of NDGM011181814.1, read as the reverse complement.
TGACGCCACATGAGGAATACTTTATTACCCCTCATTCTTTTTAAAATTTCTACTTTTATGTATTTAGTACAGGTTCTACAGGGTCTTGCTACATAGATAGGACTCCTAGTGATCCTCCTGTTTTCAGCCTCACAATCCATGGGACTACAGGAGCTCGACACCACACCTTGTCTTGTTACTCTGGGGTGCAGGGCCAGCATGGCAAGCCAGGGATCAAACCCTTGGTCACCTGTGCCTGCTTAAGCAGGCACTTTAGTACGCTGAGCTGTCTGGCCAGCTCAACCCTCCATTCTTTAGAAGATACCTTCCTTCACTTTGTCTTTGTCTTCTATCTCTCCAGTGCTAGAAAAAATGAGAATTTATCTAAAGAATGGTCACCCATTAAGTTCTGATACTAATTTACTGTAACATATCTGCAAGCATGTATAGGATGATGGTTAAGCACATACAACAAAGGAAAAATATAATGGCTTTTATTTTATCTAGCACCAATTTTAACTTAGGAAAAAGATAACCTTGAAATAATTCCAATAGTCCAGACAATAGCAGTTGAGACAGGAAATGCATGTTTGATTTCTTGGTTTGATGACTGAGTAAAACGCAGGAGATCAAGCTGGCATTCTGTCCATATCACTGTAAATATCAGAGGCAGTCATTTGTGTAAGATTTGTAGATTGAAGGAAACTTTTAGAATGTAGCATGAATTCACAGAAGCATCGATCTGCATTCCACAGATCGCATGCCTTTCTGAGAGTTTATATATAGACACCTAAGATTGGCTTTTATTTTTGACATCGCAGCATTTTTTTATTATCAAAAAAAAAAATGCCACAAGACTATGTGAGAACTTTCAGAGCCAACAAAATGAAAATGCATGTGCCCAAAAATACATATCTTAATGTGAAGAGAAAAAAGTTAAAGAAGCGTTTAAGAAGGCTCAAGTTCAATGTATACTGGTTTGTGGGTTATTATCAAGACTCTGTGTATAAATATGTATTACAAAAATAATGTATTTTATGAAAAGTTTGTAAAAACTTCAGGAAAGTATTGGGCAAATCATCTTTTCATGTAATTGCTATATTTTATTGTTTCAGGATGACTGTGTATACATTTCATCTTAGCTCATTTTCCTGGATGCATACCTTTATAAGTACAAGAGATCATTCAACTTAGCTTCTAAAATATTATTAAAAATATTTGTAAATGTTATTTTTTCTGATAGTGGCCCACAAAAGAGTTGTTATATTCTATCCTCCTTTTGGAATCTTAGAATGGTTATTTAATTTGTAGAACAGTCAACAGGGAAAAATCAGATAAGAGTTGTTTGTTTTCCTGGATTGATGACTGAATAAAATGCAAAGATTTCATATCCTAAATTAATAGACCACTAAACATGTGAGTTTTATACACATTATTTTATATTAATGGACACCATAGAAACCACATTGTTCTGTCTATGCAAATCAACTGAAACAGTCAGCAAGCAGCATTGTTTTCTTAATATTTTCTCAAGCATCCAACCTATATCCCCACTTACGGATGGGTACAGGTGGCATTATCCCTGGCCTTGTCTGCAGTCCACTATGAACAGCCTTTTTCAATTGCAGCATCAAAATTTTGTAAAGAACAAAACCAAACAAGGTTTTGATCATGAAAATCCCTCAGAAAGCTCATCAATTCATTTAGCCAAAGTGTGAGAAGTCAGAGGACTATTTTAGAACCTAAAACTTACTCTGCCAATGGGAGGTACTGACAGTGAAAAATGTGACAAATAACCAAACAAGGGGCATTTTCTCCTTAAACCCTCAGTGAGGCTTGAGTCCTTGTATTTAAACCCAATGTTAATTGTCAAGTTTATGATTTCTTAGTCTCCACTTATGTGCTGCAGCGTGCTTGTATGTATTCAGTTTTATAGCACTGTGCTCTGCTCTTTTGAAAATTTTTGTCTTGAAATGACTTAGATAAATGTTCTGACATTTAAAGAGCTTAGACTAAGTTTGGTTGAATGCCACATGGCCTGAATAAAAGGTAAAGAATTACTATGAACTGTAACAATTCTTCAAATACTGGCCAAAATTTGAAAAATTCTTGACTAGGAAATAGGAGATGACTTTCCCAGATCTTCATTCACATTTAGTTTCTTCTTGGCCTTGTCATATTTTGCTTTTGCTTTTGCTTTTCTTGGAGGTGGCCAGCTATGACTAAATGACAATAACAGCAAAACAAGTAATACGTACCTTACTTGGTCAATTGAGACTCATGTAGTTAATACAACTTGATGAAATAAAAATGATTTTAATAGAATTTTCTATGCAGATAAAATGGTATTTTAAGCTGCCACATCATTTTATTTTTAGCTAGGCATCAACTGACTCTTAAGTTCTTAGATGAGAATTAAGCTTTTTCTTTTTCTAAGTACATTGGCATTCTTACAAGAAATACTGAAATGAAAATGTGCATGCAAATTTAAAACAGTAAATAGGAGACAGCATATGTGAACTATAGCTGATGGCTGAATCAGGATTTCATAGAAGCAGGTAATGAGAAATGAAAACCATGCATGGGAGTGAGTGCGTAATATGGGTTGCATACCCCAGAAGACACAGAATATTTCACATTCTTCAAGGTACACCCTTCCCTGCAGCATTCTGGTCCTCTACAGAACCACAATGAAATGAACCAGAATCAAAGTGATGAAGAGGAAATGGCTGAGCTAATACATTTTGAAAATAAAACATATAATTAAGAAAAATAACCTGAAGAACTCCAGCTGGGCTTAGTTGTTTAGATTTTCTCCTCATTCACCCTCAGATCTTTTCTGACATGAGATAAAGTGCTCAAATGGATTTCTGACAGGGAGGAAAGCATGAAAAACGACAGAAACTCCAGTGCTTCACTTCATCATTGTCATTAGGTAGGAAGTTTTTAGCAATCCTAAAAAATTAGCAGGATGGTGGGTTAGGCAGTCGATTCAAAGTCCTGGAAACACTGCCTTCATTAATGTTCACGCACATAACATGATACAGATGTTTCAGAGAAAGAAATCTCAAGTTCTAAACGATAATTTACAAAACAGTTACTGGGAGCTACGAAAAAAGCCTAAGTGACAGTTTTTCAAGAATTTTATTTTATTTTATTTTACATAAATTAACCCATTTATTATAGGCTAGAGATGTCTCAAATAGTAAGAGCATCTACTGGTCTTTCAATTCCTTCAGTCTTCTGGTGGCTGACTTGACTGTGACCGCCGAAGTGGTATTGTAGGTCCAGGCGCCACCAGCCACGGTCTTCACGCAGGAGCCGCAGTGCCAGATCCCCACGGCCCGCCTCTTAATCTTGGTCTTGCCACAGAAGGAGCAGGTGTACTTGGCGTGCTGGCTGGTTTCAATCTTCTTCACCATTTTCCGGAGGGAGGCACCATAGCGGGTCCCGTATTTACCGACAATGCCGACCTTCTTGGTGCGCTTAGCCATGTCGATGCGATGAGGCCCAAACCCAGAGAGCAAGAATTTTAAATTTTCATTTTTGGTAAAGTGAAAGAGATTCCCCTTAGCTTATAGCAAGCATTTGTGTTCACATAAATATGATACGATTCATATGTGAGAATGTGGAATTGTAGCAGGTAAAATATTTGGTTATGAATAATACACAGTTTGAATTATCACAAGAATCTATTTCGTTCTTTTGTTAGGTTTAGTGTTAGCACTGTTATTATCTTATTTTTCCAGAGATATGACAGATAAGTAATTCACAATTAATTTAGCTTACTAATAATTGTATTAAACAAATTAATAACTAGGAAACTGATTTATTTATATCATCAGCATATCAATTTTGTAAGAGGAAATTGCTTAATGTATTTATGCAGCACAGCAGATCAATCACTGTCTATTTTTCATCTCATTTTTATCGTCATTATCATCCCTTTTTTACTATTGGAAAAATATGATGCACCTAGCTTGTGTGCGGCACTGTGCTAGCACAGGTGCATTTGCTTTGAAGGAAGAATAAGATTTTTATTCATATCGGTGGAATAGCATACAAAATATACTTGGACACAGCAATTGGAGATTTATTTAAGTTCCTCGTGGAATGTTAGGTTTGGGATCCTTGTTTGGTGAATAGTTGAAAAATGAATTTGGGCACTGTGGTGGAAAAACCCTGCATTAGGAGGATAGGTATAGAACCTCGTTTTTAAAATCATGAGAGTAGGTGGATGTAGAACACAGCAATGGAAAGCACATCTGAGGGCTGAAGTAGTACAAAGGCTTCAGTGCTCAGGACACGGGAGAGGAAAGAGCAAAGGATATTGAGAAGGAGCCGACAGGGAGGTAGGGGAGAACGGAGGAAGAGAAAAGCCAGAACCTAGCAAAGAAATTGCTTCCAAACGGAGCTAGTGGTTGCCCAGTCAACTGCTGACCTGTCCTTGAGTAGCAGGGGTCTTGGCCAGTGGATTCATGAGTAACCTTGACAAGTGCAGTTCCCATGCAGTGAGGTGAAAACCTGGCTGAACTGAGTTCAAAGAAGCGTGAGAGGCAAAAAATTGAAGCTAGGAGTACAGACAGCACTTCTGAGTTCCATGTGTTCCTCCACTAAAGCTTCAATGACTGCGGGGAGAGCGATTTCAATGGCTTATACTAAGGTGCAACAAAATCACAGATATCTTAGAAATGGAAACAGACCCGACGGGCACTGTCTACTCATTTGGAAGCTGCGTTTCAGCTCCCTTGAGCTCAGCTGTGGCACCCTACCAATATTTCTTAACGTACACATTTCACAAAAATCTTACCAAAGTGAAAATGTATTCTATTGGATTTAAAAGTCCTGTCACCTTTCTTCACTATGCAGTTGTGGTATTTTTATATTTATTTTGTTAGTCCTTATAATAAAGTAATAATTTATCTCAAGAAGAAACAGTTTCATAGTGGCTAAGAGCATTGGCTTCAGGAATTGAAATCTCACCATTTCCGTGAGTTCTGTGGCCTTGTGCAAGCTTGTGACTGATTTTTCTCACTGGAAAATGGAGAAAAGGGTGCCCATCTCCTAGTGTGGTCATGAGAGTCGAATGAGCTAATAATATACTAAAGAAATGAACATAAAACTAGAAAATTGGTATCCAATAAATGTTCAATAAATACTTGCTGTTATTATAATATTTAAGGTGAATATATATACATATATATAAATATATATAGGTATATACACACACACACACATAGTATATGGGACAAGCAGATTGACTTTAGAATATTTGAAACAGAACTGAATAAATTTTAAATATGCTTTAGAAGTTTAGAATTTCTTCTTATGCATATTTTGATATTGTCAGACTATTTCAAAATCAAATAACTAACATAACTGTATTAACACAATTGTAATAATAAACTAGTTTTTTCCCTAGAAATTGGAGATATGGAGAGCATTGTGTGACTTACCTCATATAACATCTCTTAAAATAAAAGTACAACAAATGTTAAGTGTTTCTCACAGAGTCTGAATAAAATAAGCACTGAAATAGTGGTTATTATTGTTGTTATTATTATTACTGTTAAATCTCTTGCTAAATATGGTTTTCATCTGGTCTTAACAATTTCAAAACATAGTGCTTGGATAAACCTCATTCTAGTGAAGGAGAACTAGCTATGAAAGGCAGACATGCTTTGAGACAGAGACAGAAGCAGATAGATCTGGAATTGGATAAAGTGCATCGTCTTTGGAATTTGCAGACAGAGCATGTGTTGGGTGCCACTGAGAGAGGTGAAGCCCCATACCTCAGGGCATGAGAAAAGCTTTATTCTTTAGCTAGACAAAGTGGGCGTTAGCCAACTGGCATGTTCCTGGCTTTTCTCAGTAACTATTAACACATTTAACATTTGTTAAGAAACAGACCAGGGGCAGAAGGCTGGCAGAAAACCTTCAGCTGTCTGTCTTAACAACTTTATTTATCTTGTTGATTGGAACATCAAGGTTCAGCTGTTGAACAAAAGTGTAATTATGACAAAGATGGCTCTTAGTCATGTTAAGCTGGATTCTTAGGTCTGTTTATTTATGGCCTTGTAATGAAGCCTCCTAAGATACTCCCAGTATTAATATTTTCCCTTTGGTAATCATGTTCAATAGGGTTCTCTTGAGGAGCAAAAGATATATTTTGAATTTTGTGGCTATTGTTAGACAGGCTTTGAGAATCAAGGGAGGATCCCTTTGACGGCTAGTGTGGCCATCTGTCTGCTGGAGAACCAGAGGATCCTGCAACTTCTCAGTCCAAGAAGCTGGAAGCTGTACAACAATGGGGTGAGTGCTAGTGTAGACTGAAGGAGGCCCAGACAGTCCTTTGAGATTTGATGGTCTGAGTATGCTTTGAAGCACTGAAGAAACTGGCATCTAATGCCTTAGGTGATGGCAGCAGTGATGCACCCAGGCAAGCACCGTAGTATCTTCAAATGCAGGTCCAGTTGATTCTCTCCCTCTCTCATTCCATCAGGCTGCAGATCTACTGGATGGTGACTCCCACAGTCGGGCTAAGTGTCCTCACGGTTGTGGGCTACATGCCAATCATTTCTGAAAATACAGCCACAGACACATGCAGAGATTGTTTTCCTAATCTGCTAGGTGTTTCTTAATCTAGTCAGCAGTCCTAATTAATAATTGCAGTAATAGAACCTCCTGAGTTTTAGTTGGGTACCCTAATGAAGACAGTCTATGCCCAGAGAGAGACTATATTCTATAGTATACTAAAATTAAGTGCAACTTAACGTTCTGCTATATTGAAATCAAGTATGCCTACCATTTTTTTTTTCTGTTATGTGATTAAGTTCTTGCAAAAGAGAAATCATCTACAATACAGATAAAATTATCAGACCTTTCCACTAAAACAGCTGGGCAAATGTGTTTTTCTTTCCTCTGTCCCATTCCATAAACGAAAATGAAGGGCCCTTGCTGGTGATAAGCTTGGCCCAGGCCAAGTTAGCTAACAGTCTAGGAGTATGGTGTGTAAAAGATCTTTTCTGTAATAGTAACAGTGGCCTATTATTACTAACATACAATAAGTTGTTGGAAGTGCAATTTTTTTTTGTAGTACCGGGATTGAACTCCGGACCTTGCTTTTGCCAGGTAGGTACTTATTCTGTGGAGCTATTTCTCCAGCCCTAGGAATGCAAATTTTGTAGCACTCTCCCAGACTTACTGAATTGGAAACAATAGAAGTGAGGCCACCAATGTGTCTTGACCTGCTTTCCAGCAGATTTTGATGTACATAAAGTTTGAGAGTTATTTCCTGAGGGCAGCATGGTAGAAGATCCCAGAGTCTCCTGTTTCACTTACCAATACAGTTTCTAGTTGTATCTACTTATCTATAAAACACTTGAAATTTTCTTTTTTATAGCTGAGTAATACTCCATTGTGTAAAAATACCACCACTTTTTTTATCCCTTCCTCAGTTAATGTTTTTCCCCCCAAGATTTAGTTAGGACAAATTGCGCTACTATAATCATGGGTGCATATATAACACTGTGGTATGATGATTTCAGCACTTTCAGAAACTACTTAGGGAAGGAATAGCTGGCTTGGATGGGACCTCCAATTTTAGCTTTGTGAGGAATCTCCATACTGATTTCATGCAAAGATTTAAATATTGAAACTGAGACACTAAATTTCCTGTAGGAGAAAGTAAGTAGAAATCTTAGGGATATAGGAGTAGGTAGAGAGTTTATAAACAATTGAACAGCGCACGAAATGCTTCAGTCAACAATTGGGATCTTATCTTTTTGAAAAATTTCTGCATGTCAAAAGCAATCACAAACAGAGGGCTGAGAAGATATCTTGGCAGTCTGAGCACTTTCTTGGCCACTGCAAAGGCCCAAATTCAATCCCTGGTGTCGCATTAGTCCTAAAACTGTGGATAGTGGAACAAGTCTGTAATCCCAGGATTGGGCAGGCTGAAACAGGAAGAATACTAGTTGTCTGAACTATGTAGCAAGAGGCTGTATCAGATAAATAAATAAATAAAATTAAAAAGAGAAGTCACCAAGAGGTTAAAAAGAAAATCTACAAATTGGGGAAAAAATTATAGCTGACTGTCCCTCAGACAAAGGCCTTCCACCTAGAAAATTTAAAAACCAGTCTCGTGTTGACCACTTAGGGCAAAGATCCATCCGCTCTTCACAATGCTTGCATCCATGAGAGAGGATAATTTCTGTGAAACTCGAGTTGCTTAAGTGTTTGGTCTTTTGTTATAACATATTGAGGCAATGTAATCAATGCTCTAGTGTATTGTCTAGATGACTTAGTAGAATAAGTAAAAATTTCCTTGAAATTTAATGGGAAAATAAGCAAAAATTTCCTTGAAGAACTGCTAATAATCCAACATTATTTAACAGATGAGTAAGAAAAACTGATTGGGTTTCAATTTGCTGAACTTACAAAGCAAGAACACATATCACACACTCATAAACTAGCCAACAGGTGCACATTGCGCATAAATTGGTAGTGATTGACATGCGCTTCTTGGAAGCAAAGTAATTCAGAAGTAAATCGCATATAATCAGAGTAATATGTACAAATGTTTAAATAACTTCATAATTAATCAGAGCAGAACTAGAATCTATCTCATCTCCTTTATTTGATTCAGCATAAATCAATAAAACACAATGAATATTCAGTAAAATATGTTTCATTAGAGCATATTTTGTTTCAGAAACTATAAAAGGAAATGGAAATACATAGATGAGTAAGATATGAAAACCATCCTAAAGGACTAGTCTCCTGAGACAATGGCAATTTATTACTCAGTAACACATTAGGTGCCATGTATTACACACCACCCTCCCTAAGCCATTTTTAAGCTTGTTGTGTACATTTGGATTATATGATACTATGAGTTGGAGAAAGGGCTTCTTTCTTGCAAAATAATACAAAGGATATAGGTAGTAAAATAGTTTTTTTTT
>NDGM011181807.1:0-14641 GCA_002564305.1 Octomys mimax | reverse complement strand
TCTCTCTCTCTCTCTCTCTCTCTGTCTCTCTAAATAAATAAATAAAATAAATAAATGTTTAAATGTTTAAGAATTTGGACCTCAGGACTAAACTGCCTGTGTGTGTGGGCCCAGAATGAGATGCGGCTGCTGTTAATAACAGCACCTAATGCTTGCAATCATTAATCTAGATCATTCCAGGCGCTGTGGTTTCCTCACTTACTGAAGTAGGCACCATGAGCTCTACTTCATGATCTGTTTGCCATGAAGGAGACGGAGGAAAACCAGAGTGGCAAGCACTGTGCATACAGTAGGTCTCAGTAACTATCAAGTTGTTCTGTAATGGTGAAAAAATTAAAATACATGTAAATTACATAATGAGAACAGTCACTCTTTGTCTATCTCACACAGTCTTGAAGTGTTTATAATACTTCCTTCTGAAAAAAAATAGAAAATTTGTGTTTTGAGGCATTATGATCATAGTTGCATTTAAAGTTTACTATCCTTAAAGTTTACAATCATTTTCTCCGTCTGATGATTATGTAATTTCTTATATCACTTTCAAACTTTCCATTTGATTCACTCTAGAATATTAGACTGGGTAAAAAAAAACAAATTGCTGAGTTCGTGGAGATGGAATTTCATTTATACTGCACAGCGCAGGCAGCACACGGTAGATCATGCTGCTGTCCAAGACTCAGGAGGCCAGCACGGGACCACAGACAGTTCAGGGCAGCTGGGCAACAGAGTGAGTTAAGAGCCGTCTTATTACACAGGGACGGCCTGTGCCAAAACGAAAGAAAACAACAATAAGAAAGCTGTATAAATATATATATATATATATATATATATATATATATATGTCATTTATACAGTTGAAGGGATTTGTACATTAACATTTTTTTGTATCTAGAATGCAGCTTTTTTACACTTACTTTTGGAAATTAAAGAAGACTTCTGTTTGCATGAGTGGTTATTTTGTTTTATTTTCATTAATACACTTTTGATTCTACTATACTTAGTATTTAATAAAATCCTTGAAAATATTATATAATACTTTTCAACAAAAATGGTAATCTTCAGAAATACTTTTCAGTGTTTGAGGAAACCATGACGGAATTAGAGCCACTGTTATTTACAATGAAAGAGTAGTGAGGGTGTAGTTTATACCCATACATATTTTAGCAGCTGTGGCTTATGAGTAATAAATCTCACATTCATGTTATAGTTTATGTATACAATTATTTTGTCATATTGAATTTTATTTGTTTTTAATTTTTTGGAGTCTTAAAAAATCATGATAAAATATGATTATGTGACTCTTGTACTGGCTAATGCCCAGGATCATTCTATTTACAAGTTTAATCAGCATATTTTCTATCCTCCAATCATGTTTTTCATAAAATTAAACATTATACTGATTAACATGAAATATGAAGCCATGAAAGGCATCTTGGAGGAAGCTCTCTCATCCCTACTTTCTTCATCCTCTACTATTGGCTATGCATCAACATTAAATTTATAATCAAGATTTCACTGAATATTTTATGAAAATAAAAATATATAGATGGTCATGTCCATAATCTTCCAATGTACTCACATCTGCAAAAGAACACAGTATTACATCAACCTAATGATAATTAATGAAAAATTGTTATGTTTTAAAAGCTAAACCTGTCCTGCAAGTATTCATAGTCACTTAAATAATTATTTTTTTAAATTATAGTTTATCTCCTTCCCAAATTGAATTGTGCTAAATTTTAAAAGATAACCATCCCAGAAGTGGTGCCTTGACGATTAGAGATGTAGTGTGTGGTCTGGGCTGTCTCCACTACAGAAATGAGTATAAGTTTAGAAGAGGAGCAGAAATGTAATTTAACAAGGCCAGTAGGGACAGGAGTCACCAATATAGGTTTGGGGCTCTCTGGGTATGCGAGTGAATAAACTGATCTAGAATAATTTCTATGTAACTTTATCATTTGTTAGTAATTTTTATGAGCAGCAGAAACAACAGTAACCATTATCTGAATATGCAGAAACACTAAATTATACTAAGTTTTTATGCAACCTCACACCTGAAGGAAATATTCTATCTCATTTTTGAAATAAAAATACTGAGGTATAGTTAGAGGGCTCTATTTTCTAAGGATCACAGCTGTTCAAATAGACTAGAACTGGAATGACAAGCCTGCCAACTCCCTGTGTGGCCCTTGTTGCCTCTAAACAGCACCAAGGTTTTAGTCTTCTGGATTGTGTCTGTATGGGTCTGTGTATTCATGTATTTATTTTGAGTTTAGATATTATTTTGCTTTTTAGTACGTGAGGTTTGCTCTAATAAAATGCTGAGCAGAGTTGGGTAAGAACTGCCCTGCTCACTCTGGGGAGGTTACTGGTCTCACTCCCCAAAAAGCAAAGGATCACAAAGTGCAATGACACATTTTGAGACAACACATTATTACTGCCTTCGGACACTGTGTCAAATTGTAATGTTATTTTAATCCTTCCCTAAAAGAATATTTTCCACCATTCAGAATCAGGTGACAAATGATATTTTAGCTTTTTAAATGATTATTGTCTTTCAAAGATCTCTGATCAGGAAGTGGAGCTTTATTTGCATTCCTACTGTATGCACAAGGGCATGCATACATCCACTGTGTGTACATATGTGTTTTGTATGGTATAGCACTTTGATGTCAATTTTAAGATCTTAAGAGCAGACCTTGCTGGAACTCACCTATTTCACTCTTCCTTCACAAGTAAGTGTCTCAAATCATGTGCAGTTTGAATTGTGTTTGATATTCATGGAGGAGAATGGCAATATTTTTCTTTAGGTATTTTTGCAGTGCAAATCATTTAAAAGCATGACATGAAAAAGATTGCATATCAAGTTTAGATTAAGAAATTAGAAGTAGAAAAATTGTCAGGTTTTCTTATTCTGGTTGGGAATAATTTTTCCAACGTTGAAGTGTAACTTGAAAAATTACATAGCTATTAACTTTAAATGTGCCATAAACTCCTGTCAGTTCTGCAATAAGGTAAGCTACATCTGAGGCTCTCATGCTGTTCCCTTATCCGCTGAAGCAGGCACGTATGTTGCTGATCTTCTGAGTTCTTCCCAACAGAATGTAGTTGTGCTTTCTCTGACTGATAGGAATGGCACACCCTGAAGTGTACATCCTACAACTTCCTCACCTCTTCAGAGGCTTCCCATCGTGAGAGCGCGCATCTGCGTGGGTGAGGTATACAAGGAAGGTTTCTGATTCCATCGGATCATACCATTTGGTGCTTTTATATAAAATGGAAATAATGAAAATCGGAAAGATATCCTGAAATAAAAATTTTCTTTTTGTTTGATAATTAAACTTAACTGCACACTGTATCATTTTGCTTTCATTTTAGTACTATTAGATATCTATTCTTCACACTAATATTGAGAACTATAATTTTCCCACCTGTGCATAGTCTAATTTTGTATTTTCTAAAGCATATTATGAACAATATAAGTATCTTCTGTAGATTTTATGAACCTACATTAAGAGAAGGTGAACTGATATAGAAAATTCAACAGTCTTTCTAATTGAATTTTAAGACTAGATTGAACAAAATAATGGGTACTGACAGGGCTATAAACTCTATCACCAAACTCTATCAACAAAACAGTGGGACTGCTATGAAAAAAAATGAAATTTTTAAAATAGGTACTTCGTACTCTGAAATCTTAATGTATTGCTGGAAGAACAAAGTTTCCTTCTCAGCATGACTTAACTTGAGTCAACTCAATAACCAGAGTAACACGCTCATTAGCCAAAAGAACTATAACTTACCTGAGCTACAAATGATATCTCGGTGTATGAATGTGAAAAGGCAGCCCATACAAACTCAGTTCACTCCCAAATTGTATAATCTCACTGCCTTAGTTTTGTCATTTCATCTGTCACACGATGGGTAAGAAACATCAACCTCAGTGTCTTCCATCACTGTACTACAAGCATCTCTTCACTTCAAACCAATAATCTATTGCATTGCACTTTGTACAAAGAGTGAATTTTATACTTTGTGACTCCCTCCCCAAGGCCCAGACTGAAAGTGTGGTGATGCTGGTGACTCAAGCAGTGCTAGTTGAGGTTCCCCTTTTTCGCTTTCGTTTTCTCCTCTTCTCTTCCTCTCTCACTCCCTCCCACCTTTGTCTTCCCTTTCATCCTTTGCTTTTATTTAATAAGCTCTCTATTCTAATACACCCTAATGTTAATGAAGCTGTAACTGTCTGGCAGCAACTTCTGATTCTAGAAATCTACCCGGAAGAGTGACACCTTGCTAAAGTCAGGTTAAAGCCTCAACCCTGTGAGAGATGTCCAAGTCTCCTTTTTAAGCTGTTGTTAACTGTTGCGAATTTTTTAAATCTTTAGTAGAAACAGTGTGTTAGAAACAATCCCCTAATGGATGTTTCTCCTGCAAACATAGTTGCAAAACATCCTCCGGTATCACTAGAAATTCAAGAGTCTCCTTTGGATGCAGCAGAGAAAAAGTGATGCAGATTACTATGACTCCTGGGAGGTCCAGGCTCGGAGATGAACCTGTGCTGACTCTCTGGCCTGCCAGCGTCAGGACTTGCTGCTGTCCTAACATGAGGGCAGCATCTGTGTCACTCTCCTAGGGTTCCTATAACATAGGACTGCCATTTGGATGGTTTAAAATCAACAGAAACTTACTGCCTCTCAATTCTGGAGGTTAGAAGTCAGCCTGTTGGCAGAGCCATATTTCCTCCAAAGCTTCCACAAAAGACCTACGTTGCGTCTTCTACCTTCTAACTGTGCCGTGAGATGACTCCAGATTGTGGTAGGATGGATCCATTTAACTTCTGCCTCTGTCTTTGTACGAATGGTACCCTTGTGTCTACATTCTCACATCATTTTATCACCTTTAGTGAGACTTCGTGTCCTAATTGTCCTCATAAGGACATTAATCATATTGGATCAGGACTTACCTGGATGATCCATCTTAATTTGATGTGAACTATAAGGAACTTATTTCTAAATAAAGTCACATTCAAGGATAACACCAATTTTCATTTTAACATATCACGTCAAGAGCCGCTTCCCTACCAACACGAAAACTGACTTCCATTTAATTTTGTCACAGGCACATTGCATAAGCCCGTCCAGAGTTATGGAAAGGAAGAGAGACAGTTTAGTACTCACCCTGGGAAACTGAGCCAATCATATCTGAATTGCCAGCATTTGGGACCTTAAGTCACTCAGCCTCCATTCTGAGGACAGTCTGCCCAGGGGAGGATGGGTGTGGAGGTAGGTCTCTTACTATCTTCAGAATCACAAACCCAGTGGTCCTGGTCCAGTTGAGAACTGGACTTAGAGTGGTAGCACATACATAGCTCCGATCTCCTTCTTCCTTCATGAAACTTAGCTTACTTTTATTTTACAAAGTGCCATCACTATGTTTTCTGCAGACATTTATTTTTTTTTCTTTTTTTCTATTTTTTTTTGGTAATTGTATTTTATTTTATTTTTTCCCATAATTTTATTGAGAGACAAATAGCAATGAGACAGTTTCAAACCAAATTGGCAGGACAGTTTCAATAATTAACACATCGCATACTGTCTGCCTAGTGGTTATTTGCTGTACAAGATGCGGACATGAGATCCTATTTACAAGCACTATTAGAACAAATCCGGCCACAAGGTAGCTCCTCTTCTTCTCCAGCTGCTCTTGTGTGTGGTGCTCTGCTGTTCTTGGAGCGACAGCGTCTGGACCAAGCTAACCTGCTGTTCCTGCTTCATTTCTATAGCTCTGGAAAGGGAATAGGTATTAGGGCTTCTGAGTATATCCTTAAGATATTCATCAGTTATGAAGCAAGCTCTGCAGAAGGAAAAATAATTCTATCTCACTACATAGCCAGTCACCCAAAATCTCTAATTGAATTAATGTAATAACAACCAAATTGCCCTGATCTTCCCTTGGGAAATACTGTAGCACTTTCAGTGAGTACTTCCTCTCAACTGAGTTTCCTATATATTGTTTGTTTGTTTGTTTGTTTGTTTGTTTTTGTACCCGGATGAAACTCAGGACCTTGTGCCAGAAGGCAGGCACTTATGTCACTGAGCTATCTCCCCAGCTAGTTTCCTATGTTTTAAAACAGCCTATTCAAAACTACGTTGGCTTCTGGTTCTACTTGGGTCTTCATGGTGATTCACTTTTAACAGTATTTTCTAACTCAAAACATGTGAATCTAGTTGACACCCCCTTTCCTTATCTCCTATGGAGACATTCTCTATGAACTTGAGGAAGGGGAAAATGCCCACTGAAGGTTGAGCTTCTTATCCTCCCCATTCCAGCCTCTTGATATTTGACCCATTTATGTCTCCTGCCATACAACTCGTATCTCCTTGATGTTTTCTTCTGAATAATGCACCCCACGGACCTATCACTGTGCTACTTTTTGTCTTGCAGATAGATCATTTTCATATATTTAAAGAAGCACTCTCAGCATGGAAAATTATTTTTAATACTTCTCCAAGGTCAAACTCAAATACTACACCAGTGTATGTCAGGAATAGGAGCAAATATATGATGAGACTTCAACATTCAAGTAAGTGACAGGGAGAGCAAGATAGTTTAATAGTTATATAAATTAATTTGATTTGACATCAAACAAAGAAACAAACACAAACAAACACATACTGGGGGCAGAATTTAATCCTGGCAAAAGTTAGCTTCTCTTTTCAAACAGCTCCAGTTTAGAAACCAGAGTGCAGGTGCTTAATAACATATCCATAAGGACTCCCCGGCCTCTATCTTTGTTATTATAAAATGCTTTACTTTGCTGTTTGTGCAATTCTAAGGCCCATTCACCTGCAGTTTGCAGTACTTGTTATCATCCAAACAACTCTCTAGAGCCTTGATAATGCCAAGGAGACACAAAGCGGGGCCTTTATAAAATATTTTTAAAAAACAGAAGAACTGAAACTTACCTCCAACACAAATGCCCTGAAACCAAAAGGAAAATAATTGTCATTAAATAATAGATTCATGATCTCATTAAAAATAATTGCTAGGCTAAAGCATACTAACAACACATATTGCCTGTGACTATTTTCTGTAAAAAATATGTTTATCCTAAATTTTCTGTCTCTCTGTCTTTGCCCCTGTCTCTGCCTCTCTGTCTCCCTGCATCTCTCTCTGTTTTCAATATACTTAGAAAAATATTCTGGTATTAAATATGACTGCTAAATATAGAGTCAAGAATCTGTATACTTTATATAGTTTAAATATCAATTTAATCTAATTTATTACTCTCTTGTTAGTGTTTATTTCAATTTACTAGCTTTCCAAAGTTGATTATATTATTATTTTTTTATTACTGCATTTACTTTCTATTTTCTGTTTGCCTCTCGGTAATCTGGAGATTAATTCATCGATTAATTAAAATGGATTTACTGCTGCCCTTGGTCTAATGTAAGCAGTTAATACAGGGTTTTAAAATTAATTGTCCTATTTTTCAAAATTTCAGGGTCTAACTGTTCACCTCCTTGGTTCTTGCAGTGAATAAATACAAAATATCTCTTCAAGTAAAATATAATGAGAGACGACGGCTGTGGGGTGGTGGGTGAGGAGTGCGGAGTAAACTTCGAGGTAAAGAAAGGCAAGGACGTGTGGTGGGGGAGCGAGTAAACGCCTCGTGCTCTGTGGTGGTGGGGTGCTCGGGGACCTGCAGCAGGGGCGTCTCAAATAACGATCTGATGTGGTACATGGAAACACCGCTTGAGATCCATTTTAGTTGTGGCACCCACCAAGAGTACTGAGGCTGTTTAGGAACGCACTGACAAAAGCAAGAGCCCGGCAGGTGGGAGGACTGCATGCTCAGGAATGTGGGGTGTTGAATTGTCTCCCGCGATTCCGAGAAACACAACCATGATGGAGCGGCACCAGAGGCTCAGCTGCGGTATCAGCAATACGTGGAGGAAGAAGTTCCTTGAGCCCAGGCAAACTATGTATTTCATTTTATTTTTAATAATTCTCGCATGTGTCTGTGTGCTTTAATTTTTTATTTATTTGGGACAGGGTCTCGCTACATGTATAGAACCCTGCCCGGGGCTTGGGGACCAGCATACAGTAATGGAGATTAGAACCCCGGTCCTTGTGCTTGCCAGACTGCTGAGCTATCTCTGCAGCCCCCCCAACCAAACTATTTAGACTTTATTCTGCAGGATCCCAGGGACATCAAAGGAATTTAACTGAATGAATAACGTAACAAGGTTGTCAGGCATGTGAACACACGCTGGATGAGGAATTAGGAGGAGTTGGACCACCAACAGAAGTGAAAAGGCTGCTGCTAGCGTAGCCCAAGCAAGGGGTACTAAGCCCAGAGCTAAAGCTGTCTGGGAGACTGGACTGGGAGCTTTGTGCTATGTGAAGGCAGTCTACAGAACCGGTGCACTTTGTGCTGTGGGAAGAGCTTCGCAGGAGAACAAATCATAATTCAAGTATTAATTTACAGGCATAAATGTGTTTTAAGAAATTCCAGTCTTACATTCTCTTCACCAAACCATTTCTGCGCCGTAGTAGAATAGACCAATCACAGCCACTGTCCACTGCAGCCACTGGAACTAGAATAAGAGAAGACACAGTAATAGAATGTTTAATAGCTTCAGGCAAACACAGCCTTATATGACCTTTTTTTAATTTTTGTATTTGGTACAGGGTCTCACTACGCAGCTCAGAATACTAGCGACCTTTCTGTTTTCAGCCTGCCCAGGGTTGGGATTATAGGCGAACACTACCACAGCTGCACTCAGTCACCAGCTCAGTGCGTCCCAGGGGCAGGGCCAGCAAAACCTTTAGGACCAGGGATGGAACCCTTGTCCCTGTGCTTGCCAAAGAAGGCGCTTAGTCTTCTGAGCTATGTCACCAGTCCTATATGACCATTTTTATCTGGACTGATCTTGCCAAAGGTAAAAGAATACCTCAAGTCTGTGGCTACAACCTCACCGTGTGTCTTCACATTAGGCATGGCTTTGCCTCTGGAACTGAAATACAAAAGATTCTGGGCCATTAGCTGAAGCTTTTGCTTTTTCAATGGTATGTGGGTTAGTGATGCCAAGATTTGTCACGTGGACTTTTTCCCCATCTCCACTGATCCTTTTATTGCGGTACTATGGATCGAACTCAGGACGCTGCACTTGCCAGGTGGGCGCTTACACCACCGAGCTATATTTCCAGCTCCTTCCAGTGATCCTTAATGCATTTTATAATGGACACAATTTTCTTTAGTTACTTTAATAGTGGATGAACCAGCCATCAATTTTTCCAAAGTTGTGATCTAAATGGCTTATTACAGTGTCTTCTTATATCTGTGAAGGCCTAAATTTTGTGTACTAAACTCTTTTAGGTCTGTCACTCTCTTTTCCTCTTCAAATCCTGTCAACTTATCCATTATTACTTCCTTCTTTTTCTTCGGACATTTCTTTGGACTGGCTCCTTAATCAGGGCACAGTTATATAATGGTAAGATACTTGAATAATTTATAAAGTCTGAGTTAATGATACTTAAGGGGATGAATCCCCCATATCCTCATACTTTAAAAAAAAGCAACTGTTGGTAGAATCAGGTTTTTGACTAACCAGATGAAAATTTGCCCATCCTATTTTAGCATCATCTAATGGCCTCATTATTATGTTAAATGAACCAGGAGCATATCTCTTCCACATGAAAAACCTCTTTTCATAAATGCTAATTTATTTTGAGAATCTGCATAATTTCTGTGTCCAAATGTTTACTCCAGAATACCTACAAGTCATCAAAAATTATATTGAGAAGTATTACACAATATCATGGCTATCAGTGTCTTTTTCTTTAAATTAGTAGATACTGAATAAAGAGAGAAAGAGGTTTCATTGTGGCATTTTCACACAGGTACATAATGCATATGACCTTATCCACCCCACATTATCCTCCCTTTGCTTCTTCCTCCGGCCCCTGCTCCCCTCCTTCCTCTCTAATCAATTCCCTTCTGTTTCCATCTGTCTGCTTTCTTTTTTTCTCCCCTAGAGTTCATATAAAAGAGAAAATGTGATGCTTGGCTTTGTCAGTAGGGCTTAATTTTTTTTAACAAGCTGACCTACAGCTCCACCCATTTTCATGCAAATGACAGGACTTTCCTCTTCTTTGTGGCCAAATGACACTCCACTGTGTATGTATAGGACATTTTCTTTCCAACTTATTTTTTGACCGGCACCTAGCCTGATTCAAAAGCATTGTTACTGTTGTAAATTATGCCATGGTAAAGGTGGTATGCCGTTATCTCAATAGTATGCTGACTTTAATTCCTTTGAGTATATAGAAAGAAATGACATACCTGGGTCATACAATAGATCTACTGTTAGGTTTTGGAGGAATCCATATTGCTTTCTATAATGGCTGTATGAGTTTACATTCTTGCATTCCTTCTTCTTTTCCTCTACCCTTGCCAGCATTTGCTGTTTTTTGTATTCCTGATGATGATCATTTCTTTTGTGGCAAAATGGAACACCAACTTTTCATTGAGGTGCAAAATAGGAACAGTTAGAAGACAAGGCCATGATTTCACAAATTCTCCATTCAAATATGTAGTTAAGGGTCATTCACATGACATAAGCAAGGCATTGCCACTTAGATGTCAATGACATTACCTGATAGAACACTACATTTAGTGGGAGACGTAATAGTCTTCTCCTCAAAATATTAGTAATAAGTTCTGGGAAACCTGAGCAGCAAGCCAGAATAAAGTGTTGTTAAAAACTAGATGAATATGATGTCTTTCAGAAATCATATAGAAGACATTGCCAAATGCTATAAAAGAACCAAAATCTTCCTTTAATAATTGTGAGAAAAAATGATGGTATCTTCAAACACTATATATTTTACAGTAATAACTCTTTCCTTCTGTAGCCCAATGAGGTTTATCTCTACTTCATAGACAATAGAACTAAGACACAGAATATTTAAGTGATTTTGTGATAAGCCATAAATTTAGTGACCGATAGATCTGGAATCTGAACTAATCTAGCTTGAGCATCTGGAGACTCGTGTGTGACACTGTCTCAGATTCAAGAAGTAATGGGCTCAGCTGCTAAGAAAATAAGGTGAAAGATTTCCTATGTCTCTTTTCCTGTTGGACTCACAGTAAGAATGGGTGGCTTTCTATGCTGATATTGCAAAAAAAATATGAAAGAACAGAATGGAGCAGTAATGGAGGTAATTTTCACCTGGCAGCCTCAATTTTCACATCTAAATAGAAGACAGGTTGAACAAGAAACAGAGAGAGCTGAGGAGGGACAGAGCGCACTCAGATGGGTCCAGGAGAGCAGCTCCAGGGCAGCCTCTCTGCCAACAATGTGCCTCAGCGCTCCTGAAAGCTTTTGCAAGGTACTCAAGCACATCAAACACATCCTTGGAAATTCTGAGCAAGTATGGTATAAGGTTCAAAAAAAATTGAAATTGGAGACATTCTCCAGATGATACTGAATATTTAAAAAAAATCACTGTATACATAATTAAAGAGATGGATTTTCTATTTTGGTTAACTAAAGGAGGACCCTTAGGCAAAGGAGCTGAATCTGGAGCAATCGTGCACTCTTCCAAGGGGTCTTGATAAGCTTTTTCACTTTTGTTTCCGTGTCCTGCTGGGTTGAGCCAGCCCTGACCCCATGCTTCCGGTCAGAGAGTTGTTTCCTAATTCCCAGTGGGTTGTAAGGTACCAGGATATTTACATGTCAAAAAAGGAGTCTTCAGAGTTGGGAAACATATAGCTTCCCTTCCCCATCAAATGAACACCAAAACCACTCCATGAGGGGAATGGTGTCCTTTTTGATGATAAAAACTGAGTGGTAATTAATATAGGAGGCAGTAGGGGTAGAGGGACAAAAGAGAATGAAGGAAATGTCCAAATTGAAAAAGAAATTCAAAATAGAATAGCCTTAAAATGTGCACCAGGAAACACACATTGTGACCCTCGGTGAGTTAGAGCAGCGTTTTCTCGGAGCCCAGTAAGGAAAGCACTTTTTCTTCCTCCTGCCTGGTGCTCTGATGTGATTCAAATCTGCAGACAGCTCGGCTTCTTCCCTTGGCAGAGCCTCAGAACATCTCATGCAGTGTGAAGTCCTAAGGACAGTGCCAGCAAGGAGATGGCTGACATTCTGCATGCAGACCCTGGTCCACACTCAGCCAATTAAGAGACTCCCCCCATCTGGTGGCCGGACTCTGTTCTCTGCTTTTCTGCACAGCGCAGCAGCCTGGGCTCAGGCTGGGATCCTTGGTCTTCAGATTCTACTAGCAAAGCCAAAACTGGCCAAGCCACATGATGTTTGACAAAAATTGCCTCAGCTGGAAATTGCTCTTCACAGTTTTGCAAATGCGTGTCCTCAGTTCCCTGAGATAGCTTTGCCTTTGTGCCTGCCTGAAGCCTCCCAAGACTTCAAACTGCAATTACAAAAGCTGCTTTCATTTAATGCACACTATCAAGCAGACCTTTCTGTTATTTTATGAAGGGACATGACTTGGGACCACTCAGCTCTTTGCTGGATATCAGACTCATGCTCAGTTGGAATCTATATAAAGAAGTTCTAATTATTATTTCTATAAAAATAACTTCCTTTTCCCTACCAGTATTGCTCAAGCATGAATAGAGCAGAAGTAGAAAGTGAAAGAAATAAAATGGGCTTCTAGGATATTTTGAAAACATAATTCCACTTTCTACAAATGTTGAAGACGAAGCTAAAATAATGAAGTGATTTGAATTGTAATTTTGTTGGTTGGAAGAGCCTGGTCTATATGAAACCTTTACAAAATGTGTCTGTCTTACCATTGAACTCCCCGTCCCTTTGGAGTTTCTCAGAATTTTGGCTAACCAAAATGTAACACGTCTCAAGACCCTGCCACCGTTATGGTGTCATCCGAGCCTGCCTACATTGTGTAATTTTTGATTCTAGCTCTCCTCACACAGTACTTCACTGGATTTGTATTGACTTTCTTTGGTGAGATGTGATTATTTTTAAAGCGTTCTCAGTAATACTACTCTTCAAAAACCAACAATGTTCAAGCCTGGGCATTAATAATTTCTACAATATTTTAAAATTCAAAATAGGACATAAAGACTATACATTAGCATGACATAAGCATTTTTGCTTAAAGCTTTAACTATCATCACCATGTCTGGTTGATGCCCCATTGTAGTCCTGCAGCAAAGCTGTCAGAGTGAGCTAAAGGTAGGTAAGCACTTGAAAAGCATGGGGAAATCAGGTTCCAACTAGGTGATCTTAGCACAGCTCCTAACAGCCAGGCTCCCTTTGGCTCACCTTGTTAAGCATCTGCCTGTAGCCCACAAAGAACCCAGTTTGAGGCTCAGCTGCTGTAATAAACAGAAAGAACACATGGAGATTCCAGCTAGCAGATGGGTACTTGCTGATAGGGACAAACTGATCTAGTTTTTGGCCACCTGTTGGAGATGGCATTCCTGGCAACCCCACCCAGAAAATCCAGACAGAAGGGAGTCGGGAATGGAAATGATTCTTTAAAGAAATAGTCAGAGAACACATTGGTACAGCCAAGCATGAAGTGAGAAAAGATAGAGTCATTCAGTGAATAATGCTGCTTGGCCACAGCCTACGGGATTATTAGTCTCTCCAGAATCAAGTGAAATACCAGTCAACAACATAATTACCATATTCTAAGTGTGAACTTAAAATTCTGAAGGATGATAGTCTGTCAGTAGTGATGCCAGTTGGTAGCCTGAAATGGGTATATTTGCCTTCTACCTAGGAAGCTTCTGTTGAATGAACTTTCAACAGAAGGTGCAAAAGGCAGATTTGAGGAGTAAGTGTGTGTATATGTGCAATAGCCCCGTGGAGATTCCACGTACAGTTTGCCTTTAGACAAGACCAATGTGCTGCTCTTGACCTTTATCATTCCTTCCCACAGCTTCGGAGTAAAATAAAAGGAGACTCCCTAGACCCCCATCTTTTACTGACTCAAGGCAGGGTTCAGTGGCAGAAGGCATGGTCGAGTGCGGACGACCCCTAGCTCTTCAGGGTTTGCCTACTCAGGACCAAGGAGGCCCTATAGTTACCTCACCTGCTGCCTCACACTCAAATGCTTTAGAAGAATGAGTGAATCTTAAACAGAGTACTATGGACAAAATTGCTCGACAGCTGAGTTGACTTTTATTTACAAGTCCTATTCTCCTTTCTTTCTGAACATTTCTTTGCAAGTTCCTCTTACTTATTTCCCCTTGACTAAACATGTCACTTTCAGAAGCTATATAATAGCTCTTAAAAATACTGCTATCTTCTAGAATATGGACTTTGGTTTTCTTCTATTGCAGTGCTAAAAGTACTATCTTCAGGGTGAAAATCACAGAGTAGACATTTCAGAATAACAACAACAACAAAAAAAAAACTTAGAAAAATGGCTGAACACTGCTCAACTCTGGGCCACTGTGTTATGATAATTCGGTGGTTTTCTGGTACAACAGGATGAGTCCTTCTCGACAGAAACTCTGGTCCCACCCATACCAGAGTATCTCATCAAATTCAATTCAGACCTTTGTATTTAATAGTAGTCCCTCAGAACTCACAAGACACACTTTAGAGCGGCTCAAACATATACTGAACAA
>NDGM011181804.1:0-13575 GCA_002564305.1 Octomys mimax | reverse complement strand
GAAGAAAATTCTGTCAAATCTTATACGTAGTAGAATAAACCATAAATTAACAAAAATAGTCCCAGAAACATAAAATGGTAGGGTAGTTACCAAGAGCAAATGAAAAAGAAAGACATTTTTAATGAATACAGTAGGGTCTTTTAGTACAGCATGGTATGATCGAAATAGTATAGTTCTTAAATGTTATCTTTATAGAGAAAATTAAATGATGAATACATTTTCAAAGTGTTCTTCTACATAAAATAGTATTTCATAGGTTTCTTGTTCAAGGATTATTTGGTAAATGAGTACACAGTTCTTTGGCATAACTGATAGAGACTGGGATTTATAGAGAGTAAGCCCTGGATTTACATGCTCGTCCTTTCATTTGCCTTAAACAATTTATTTACCACTAATAAAGCTCTGTTTCTTCATCTACAAATGATAATTATAGTACTCTTTAATTAATAGGGTTGCTATGAGAATTAAGATGAGATGAGGTTGAGCCAGATTCATAAGTAACTAATAATTATAGCTAATATTACTGTTACTCTGATGAAAGATGTGTCAACATGTTCTCTTAATAGCACTAGTATCATAAACCGTAACAATTTAAAATGCTTATCATTTGTACTTTCATTTTGCAGTAAATGTTGATTCTATATTTAGGAAACTTTTTTTCTATTCCTAATGTCTAATGAAACAATGTTATAAAGACATGGATGGTATTTATTATATCCAGACACATAAAAATGCATGCATTATAGAACCTGTTCAGAATTAATAAAGACATTTTAACATTCCCAGAAAATTATCTATATGAGCACTGTTAATACTGACAATTGCTGATAACTACTAAGTAGTGGGATGATATGTACAAAGGTGCTTTATTAAAAATGTCTACTTTCGATATCTGAAATCATAATAATTAAATAAAACTTCCAAATGTAAGACTCTGCTCAAGGCTTTTGAGCTCTTTTGAAACTCTTGACCAGCATCATTATCCATAACGAGAGAAGAAACAAACCTCTGTAATGGGATGGCCTGCCCATCCTTTAGCTGGGATCAACAAGAACCACTAAAGGCATGGACCACTGAAAACATGAACTGCACAAAATTTTCACAGATTATGTTGCAAACACAATCTAATATATACATATCTGAAAAACCAATATTTCACAACTTATAATAATTTTTAAATGTTCAATACTTATCTTTGTCCAACCATTTCACATGTGATATTGTTCCAGTGCCTGATTTCACACTCAAACAGAATGTAAGCTGGATTATCACTATCATTTGCATTCCATAAAGGACTGGAAAAATGCAGATGCTACATAGTTCATTCAAGACTCAAAAGGTATTATTCTCATTTAATATCAAGGCACTATGCCTTTTCATTGTCTATCTTTAAGTGTTTAGTTTGTTAACTATATTCACAGTACTGTACAGCTAATATCTGTACATCATCTTATAGTACACCCAGCGCAACAACTAAATGCTGTATCTATCTCTGTAGTAGTTTAGTTTAGAACTATGTCAAAACTATATAAAGAGCTATTAGGATTTAATAAAAATCAGATACACAACCCAATTTTAAAAAGTCAAACGGATGCTTGTGCATTGTTGGTAGGATTGTAATATGGTACTTTCATGGTAAACACTAAGTTGTAAAGCAATTAAAAATAAAAATTGTAATATGATCTAGCAAAATTAATTATGGTTCTTTATACAATGGAACTGCAGAAAAGGGGGATCTCATATAGATATTTACGTACTTGTTTTCACAGTACCATTATTCACAATATACAGGAAATGCAAGTAATCCAGATGTTCACTGATGAATGTTTGAAGAAAGAAAACTATGACATGATACAATATGCCCGAATCATGAAGACATTATGCTAAGTGAATAAGCAAATAGACACAGAAACATAAAATAGTAGGGTAGTTACCCAGAGCAAATGAAAAATAAATAAATATTTTTAATGAATACAGTTTGAATTTCACCAAATGTAAAGTTCTGGTTTGATTACATAATAGCATGAACATATTGAGCACTAATGAACTATATAACTAAAATAGTTCACATGGTAAATTTCATGTTACATGTTTTCCAAAAAAAATAAATATTTTAAAATGGTCAAAGGTTCTAAATAGATGTTTTTATTAGAATGAAACAGAAATGGTTATATCAAAAGATGTTTAATATTATTAGCCAACATAGAAATTAAAATTCAGTTCGCGATGCAGTGTTTTTCCATAACTGGTATGATGGTTATATTAAGTAAGAAAAATAAGTTTTGGAGAAAAATAGAATCCTCATATTCTGCAAAATGGTACAATCCTTTAGAGAACAATTTGCGAAGTCCTGAAAATGTCAAGCAAAGGAGACATACTATGCAGAACATTGGCTCCTAGGTGTATGCCAGAGTAACAGAAACACTGTTCACAGCGTAACTGATATGTTGTCCGTATTAGCCAAAAGGTTAACACAAACCAAATAACTATAAACTGATTAATGGTTAAAGAACATGTGATATATACAGAAAATGGAAAATTATTTGGTAATAAAAAGAAACATGTTGATATATGTAACACCATGAGTTTCTAAAATGTTCCGTTGAAGAAGCCAGGTACAAAAGAACCATATGTTAGCAAAGAATGATGTTATACCTTCTAGTACGCTGTGAAACGAGGCAGAAGGATCACTCGTTCCAATCCAGCATTGGCAATTTAGCAACTTAAGGAGACCCTTCCCCTGCTCCTACCCCCCAAAAAGGCTGTGAATGTAACTCAGTGTGAATGTCCTGGATTCAGTCTCCAGTATTTAAAACAAACGAACATAGAACATATAAATACATAAACAGCATGTGTTACATGATTGCATTTTTATTCAATGTCCAACATAAATAACTCTATAAAGACATCATAGATTAGTGTGTATTTAAGGCAGTAAAGGGTGGAAGTATACAGACAGGCTGTGGTTAACAGCTATAGGATTTCTTTCAAGGTGAATGAACCTGTTATAAGTTTGAATGCAGTGATAAGTGCATAACTGTGAAATACTGAAACATGTTAAGTTGTGCTCACTAAATGAGTAAAGTGGGCCGGCCAAATAGCTCAGCGGTTGAAGCATTTGCTTAGGCAGACACAGTGGCCAGGCTCATTCCCTGGAGCGCAGTGCTGGCCCCGCCCCGAGGGCGTTCTGAGACTGTAATTGAGACTGGGCGTGGTGGCACATGCCTATAATCCCAGCTCTTGGGAGGCTGAACACAGGCGGATCACTATGAGTCTAATGTACACAGTGAGACCCTGTAGACCCGGTAGATCCTTACTAAAATATAAAATAAATAAATAAATAATTAAATGAGTAAATTATACGTGTGTCGCATTTCAATAAAGTTTTTAAAAAGTGTGAAGGATATTGCTTAGCTTCA
Source organism: Octomys mimax (assembly GCA_002564305.1). Taxonomy (NCBI): domain Eukaryota; kingdom Metazoa; phylum Chordata; class Mammalia; order Rodentia; family Octodontidae; genus Octomys; species Octomys mimax. The sequence goes on along the minus strand of NDGM011181804.1, from coordinate 10,156 downwards.
AAATAGGGAGTAAAATAAAGTTTGAAATATGTATTAATACCATTTAAGGAATAAAAACCTATAATACACTACTATGGTCTATCGATAGGTGCATATTAATTCCGTGTGTGTGTGTGTATGTGTGTGTGTGTATGTATGTATATAGAGACATACAAACAGAACATGAACAAAAAATACCAGAAATACTCCTGTTACACTATTTCCTTTCCCAGGTTTTCTGTTCCCAAGTGTTTCAAGGTCTATGATAATTATTCTGCCTCTCTCTTCAAGGCATTCCTTTGAAGACTATATCTGAGGACCAGAAGTTTTGACAGTGTAATCAGCATGATCTCCTTTCAATGCCAAAAAGGACAGATTCCAACAAATATTATCTATACCAGGTTCTTTAATGATTCTAAAAAGCACTAGTATTTTATTTCTTTCAAAAAGCCCCTATCTTTTAGGTCTATGGCAGCACAAATGTCTTCTGATTATACACACATAATTTAAGGATTCAGTTTGGGTGCTTCTGGGCGAGGGGATGTATGTGCATGTTTGTGCAAATGGTTTATTCAAAATGGTGTTATTATATCAAAAGAAAATGCTCAGAAATGCCACCTCTTACTTTCTCCTTACTGAGCACTTTCTAATTCGGAATACATTTGAATATAATTACCTGATACTGTATTCCAAAATGTTATACAGTGAGCATCATTGAAGATAAGGGATTTTTTTTTTCATTTATCTTCATCCCCACTCCCACACAGCTTCACACTGGCAAACTGAATTCCAAAGTGGGCGTAAAATCCAGGATCACAGGAGGAAATACAGCTAAAATTCATAAATCCTGGCATTCACAATCCCTCTGGAAAAGGGGAGATATGCATACACATAAAAATGAGTCATACACACACACTAAACAGTAAGGTATGCAAATACATTCCCCAAAATGCTCATTCAGCTGGTGACCACCCACATTGTGTGTAGCCATTTACCAACGTGGAAAAACTAACAACTAACGTGCTGGGGATGTTCTGGTAAATCAAACAAACAGTAACAACAAATATATATGTGTGTATATATTATATATATTATATACACATATAATATATACATATGAATAAATAAACGGTACAGCTTTTTTTTTCTTTTTTACGACATTAATAACATGCAATTACTTAGTTTTGTTCCATTTTTTACCTTATAGTCATTATCCAACAGGACTGAAAAATCAAGATCAAGGTAATTTTAAAAAGAAATCTTAATCACAAAGCTAATTCAAAACATAAACTTACCCAGATAAATAATTGCATTATCCATGGCTTTCAATAATATCCTATAGAATATATATTAATGCATTCAAAGAAACAATTATCTTCACATTAAAATCATATTAATCTTTAAAACAGTCACTCCAGGGAAACATGGATCTTTTTGAGATGGACTGAAAATGTGAAAAAGCCCACAGTTAACAGAGGTAGGCTTTTGAAACCATGTCCACAATAGCTATTGTTCACTGCTTACAAAAAGCAAGAGTTAGACCTTGTGTTTTCTAAAGTCAAGATCTGCAGGATAGTCTTGACTTCTCTTGTGAATTTGAAGTAAGGTCCGTAACTGGTAGGTAACTGATCATGAATTTAAAATAAAATTATGGAAAATCTGAAAGCTGTTTCATTTCTAGGAAATACTGATTGCTGCTATACAGTCAATATATTGAAATGTAAGTCAATGATTCAATATACAATAAACAAGACTATTAAAGAATACATTGTAAATCAAATCCTCAGTGGGGCTGCTATAATGAATTAAACACAAATGAATAAAGTTAGATAGAGTGATAAAACACATTTATTTTAGCTAACATATTTACCTTAGAGATATTTTTGTACAAGAAGATGTCATGATTACTTCACTATTATTTTTATTGGATAGTTTTAAGTAAAACAGAAAACAGAATAGCCATATGTCTTGAACACTAATATCATCCTTTGCCAAACGTGATATGGAAGGTTGAAATGCAAGAGCCAGTCACACTGCAACTTTGGAAATTATTAAACTTGTGCTCAAGAATGGCCACTAGAGAGTTGATCTCCAAACTTGAAAGTGAGCAGCTTAAAAGTACTTTATAAGGGAGAAGAGATCTGAGCTGAGCCTGAAGACCAAACAGGATTTTGACAGGATAACTGGAGAGATGCTTGAGGAGACAGTGTGAGCAAATAAAGAAAAAATCCCAATCCAACAAAAATTATTAGTGCACTGGTTTTCAGATTGCAGGGCGATGACCTACTATACTATTTCTCAACAAGGGTGCTATTAGTGTTTGATATAAGAATACATCCTCATGTACAGCAAGAAGTTTAACAGTGTCACTGTCCTCTAGCAACTAAATGTTAAAGTGAGGATCTTTGATTCCTTTGGGTATGGAGAAGAAAACCCAGTATCTGTTCACATATTTTCAAATGTACCTTAGTGGTGAATGAACATTACTGAAAACCAACCACTGAAGTCACCAAAATTTATTTTTCAGTGAAAGGACGGGGGGGTGGGGAGGAAAGAAAATGAAAGAGAAAAAATGAGAGGAGAGGGAACCTGAATAGAAGCAAGGCAAGAAGAGAAGAGGTGACAGAGGAAAGGGAAGGAGAGAAAAAGCTAGAGGGCAAGGAGAGGGAAGAAAGAAAAGACAATGAGACAAAAGAAAGAGGACGAAGGGAAAGTGTATTGGCTGTGGAAAGAGTAACAAGTGATAAAAGGTATTGTCATGACTGACTGTGGAATTTTACAGCACACTGGCAGGATTTCAATTGCATATTTTATTAGCATATTCATTGTGGAAAAAAGTTCATAAATTACTGTAACCATTTCCTATAAACTAAATACAGAGTTCTAAAAAAACTTAGCAAACCAAGAAAGTCTTCCATAACTGAAATTATAAGATATCAGAAATTTCAGAGAAGAGATAACATTTAAATATACCCAGAAAAAATATGTTAATTTATATGATAATACATTCTTTCTTAACTAATAGAACAAATGACAACTGTTTCTCAACTTTTCTTTGTACGTGATAGCTAGACAATGAAAATGTGTTATTCAGACTTTAGTGATGTAAAGAAACTAATAGCACCTATACAGCTTTCCCTAAAGGATTTAAACATCTCCTTCACTTTTAAATTTTTCTGTATAAAAATTAAGATAGGATTCACTCCAAAGCTCTTAAAACTGACCAGAGTATACATTTTACCATCCCTGCCACACTGACCTACAAAATATAAAACCTTATCTCAAATTATGTCCCAAAACTCATCCTTTAGCACCATCATATTTGTATTGATGGCCATAAGAAATCAAACATAAGGGCCAGCCAAATAGCTCAGCGGGTTAATGCGTCTGAAAGCAAGTGCAGGGACAGGGGGTTCTTCCAGGGCCTGCTGTGTTGGCCCCATCACCAGGGCACCCTGGGAGAGCAAGTGAGACTGGGCATGGTGGAATGTGCATGTAATCCCAACTCTTTGGAGGCCATAAATAGGCAAATCACTATGAGTCTGATCTTCTGAGACCCTGAACACCCTGTAGATCCTTCTCTAAAATACAAAGAAGACGAAGACGAAGACGAAGACGAAGACAACGACGACGACGACGAAGAAGAAGAAGAAGAAGAAGAAGAAGAGGAAACCAAATACAGCCAGCCAAATTTTAATACATTATTTTCTAGACCTTTTAACTTGTGTGCCCTTCTCATAACTCAATCTTTCTTTTGGCTTTGAGTGTGAAATTCCCTGTTTTCAGTATCTCCTCCAGGCTGAGATGAGAAATGCCTCTTCTTTCTTGTGTAGAGTAAGCCCAAATAAGAGAAAAAGATGAGCATTAGCCAGACGGCAGTCAGTTTTCTGTTACTGAGAAAGGCATATTTTGGACCATGTGTTCCCAGGTGTCGGTGCATGGTCAAGTGTCTCTGTTGTTTCTGGGTCTGTCGTGAAACCACGAACCTGTAGTGTGGGTGAAACCAAGCATCCACACTTGCACAGGCAGCAGTGTATCTTGTAGTACACCGCAGTACATCCAGGAAGCAAAGCAAAAAAGGAAAGAAAATTAAGAAGTGAGATCCACAGAGAGGGTACTTCTTCATGACCTAGGCCCTCACTACTAAAGATTCCACTAACTCCCAAAAGCAACACAGCCGGGAGCCACGCAGTAACACACGTGCCTTTGGGGAACAGACGAGATCTAAAGTGTAGTGGCTATGTAAAGAGTAACGGCCATTGTGACTACATGTAATTATAATGCAATTCTCTTCTCTACATGTTTTAATGTTTTGCATGTTTTAATTCTGATAAAATATGTAGGCTGAAATAAATTAATATTTACACATACAAATTAATGCTTTTGACAGTTTCCCAAAGTTAGAAACCAGAGATGTGAAAAGAGTACATACATGCTTATTTGCTGCCAGATCTGGAGGTTAAAATAAGATGCATTTAACTGCAGACAGCCAGCTACAGACTCCACCATTCTGTGTTGTGTTATACCAAGAAACTTTATAAATCGGTATTCAGATTGTCTCTTCTGAATTTCACTTAATAGCAGAATATTTAAGAATGCATATATTATTTTAGTGCTTGCAGGATTTCTGGAATATCATGTCGAGCAAAAGTTCAGCTAAACATAGAAGTATCAACAAAGTTATAGTGAGCATTACCTTAGCCAATGTATAAAAAGTACTTAGCCCTGCTCTGTCATATAGTCATTCACGAATGTTAGCCCTTTTCATTCTTTAGTAAATGAAACTCCTATTAATGGTGCTGTGTTAGAACATGGATAATGAATAAAGTGTCTCACCAAAATATATGCCACCTGTGACTAATTTTATGAATATCATTTTATAGAGATTGCTTGAAATAAATTGATATTAAGGGGCTGACCAGGGATCAGTGGACTAAGCACCTGCCTTGGCAAATGCAGGGACCGGAGTTCGATCCCAGGTACCATGTGATGTGCCAGCCCCACCCTCTGGCGCCTGAGCAAACCACTCTGTCTGGCTGTGGTGGTGCATGCCTGAAATCCCAGGACTGGGCAGGCTGAGACAAGAGGATCACTACGAGTTTGAGCTGTGTAGTGAGACTGTATAACAAATATATTTTTTAAAAAAGAATTTGTTATTAAGGAAGTGAATTTTAACAGTGACAAAATTATTTCCTTTGATTGTTTTTAAAGTGTGCTGCACTGCACTGAACCAATTCTGCCTATTAGTTCTGAAGTAATAGCTATGTGTCACAGGGCTGGGGAGATAGCTCAGTAGAATAAGTGTTTCCCTGGCAAGCGCAAGGGCCTGAGTTCAATGCCCAGTTCCACCAAAAAAAAAAATAGTTATGTGTCCCATAACACATTTTCTTGCATATATAACTCAATATCAATTTTTAAACAATTAAAATTAAGATACAGAAGTGATAACTACCATGAAAAGAGAAATTGGTCTTAATTTCAGTATGATTAAAAAAGAAATATCTCCTAAATCCTGATTTTTCACATTGCTTTTAATGTGAAAAGTAGGCATTTAATCCGCTGAGCTCTTGATGGCTCCTTAATATCAATTTCTATTAATTCTATATAAAATTATTAAATCTATATAAAATTATATTCATAAAGTTAGACACAAGTGGAATATTTTTGGTGAGATACTTTATTCACTGTGTTATTTATAAAATTCAAAATTTATAATTCTACTTTACTCAAGAGAAACAAAGAGGCTAAAATTGTTTTGTTGCTTAGTGTATAACATCTACAGAATAATAAATAATGCATTGGCCATGTTAAACAAAACTGGGAAACTTCACATGGTAGAGCCAAAAACTATCCTGTTAACTTAGAATTTTCAAAGTGCTTGGGGAATGAGCTCTCTGTAAAGTCTGATTTATACTACAGGCATTACAATGCCACCTACTTTAGAATGACAGATAGCACCAGCCTGAAGTCGCAAGCACAGAAGCCCTAGCACTTTAACAGCAAATGTCTCCCATCTTAATAGTTGAATCTGGGCTGTTCTGTTCACTTAAAATTCTGAGCATTTAACACTTCTTGTTGCATCTAAATCCAGATACAAAAACTTTAAAATCAAACTGTTTACCTCAACTGAAATCTTCCTTGAATAATTCATAAGAAGGAAGAAAAATGGCGGTGAAGAAAATCAAAGGGATTTTTAATGAACTCTAGAGTTTAAAAAATAATGACACAGAAGCTATTATAGCTTTCCCTTTACCCTATAAAAAGCAGTACTGGTCTCCCTTAGCATTAAATCAGACAACAGAAGGAGTAGCACAAGGTTCAGCTCTTTGCTTGGCTGTGAATGCCACATGAACACCAAGATGCTGATTACCAGGAAATGTTCCTTTTGGACTGGTGATAGTTGAGGAATAAATATCTTATTTCTTATGTTATTTTTCAAATTCCAATGTTGCTTAGAGAGGCAATTAAAAATAAAATGAATAAATGCCGTGGCTCTGGTCTAAGTTATATAAACACCTGCTTTTATATGACTTTACTCCTCTCAAAAACATTGTACTTCTCCAGTAGGTTACTATATGTTAATAGACTCACATTCTGTACTAATAGGTAAACATCTCTGCATCTGAAGACAGTACCTGCTGTAGGAAGGCACCTAGGAGTTTTATTAAATTACACAATAGAAGCCATTTTACTATTATTACTCCTTAAGGTTATTTTAGTTTCTTATTGCTGCTATAATAAATTATCATAGGGGCCGGGAAGATGGCTCAGTAGAATAAGCGCTTGCCTGGCAAGCACAAGGGCCTGAGTTCAATCCCCGGTTCCACCAAAAATAATAATAATAATAATAATAATAATAATAATAATAATAAATGAAAATGACTTAAAGGGCTGGCCTGATAGCTCAGCAGACTAATACACCTGTTTAGGCAGAGCACAGTGGCTGGGGTTGGATCCCCAGCGTGCTGTGCTGGCCCCGCCTCAGGGCACACTGCGATGGCAACTGGCCCTGGTGGCACGTGCCTGTAATCCCAGCACTTGGTGGGCTGTAAATAGGAGAATCACTACTAGTCCCATCCATGTAGTGAGATCCTAAACACCCTGTAGATGCTGCCCTAATGAACAAAAGAAAAAAGAAGGAAAAAAAAATGAGAAAGAAAAGAAAAGAAAAAAGAAAGAAAGAGAAAAAGAAAGAAAGAAAGGAAGAAAGAAAGAAAGAAAGAAAATAAATAAATGACTTAAAACAATGCAAATACATTTTCTGCAGCTCTGGATGCTGGACGTCTGTGTTGACCTTAAATCAAATGGTAGGATCTAACCTTGTCTTCTAATCTCAAGATAATCACCTCAGCCATGTCTTTATTGTGATAAAACGTAACCTACTTACACGTTCTGGGGAGGTTTAGGGGGAGTGCATTCTGCCTACAACAAGGGCACAATAACCAAATTAATTATTCAATAAAAATACTTTTGCACACCAGCCTCTGTATGGCTTAATTATAAAACAAAAATAGAACACAATGTCACTATCTGTAATGTGACCTTTTCAAACTAATATATTTAAAGCTATATTTCAGAAAACTTTTAAAAACTTAGCAAAAAATTTTAACATGCATGAATTTCTGAGTATCTAGTCTCATATAAAAATATCTAGGCATTTCAAATACGTTAAGATAAAATTTCAGAACAGTTTTAACTGATTCTCTAATTAATTAGCTCCAACCAAAAGTTAACACTGCACTACATTCTTTAAAAATGGAGTGTATTTTTCCACTGTTCTTCAGATAGTACTGTACCCAGTGACTAGAATATAAATAAATGATTTTAACATTCATTGAAAAAAATGAAAAATGCTATTTTAAAATATAGACATATAGAAATAAAAACATAACCATTTTTATAAAAACTCACTCTTATATTTTTAGAATTTTAAAGCACAATACTATTGCTTAAATGAAATGTTAAATGAAGACTTGATAATCCATAAATTTTTAAAAACTATAAATATAGATAAGTTTACATGCCAAAATGAGCCTATCATACGAATGGATAATTTTCAAATAAAAATGACACATATATTATTTTTACCTCAAATTAACTAAAAGGGCTCCTGACCTAGAAGCTAACCTAGAAGTAGTTTTTGGGGTTTGTTTGTTTGTTCGTTTGTTTTCATGTATTTAGTACAGGATCTACAGGGTCTCACTACACAGATCAGACTAGTTATGATCCTGTTTTCAGCCTCCCAAAAACTGGGGTTACAGGTGGGAGCCACCACACCCAGTCTCATTAGCCTTCTCAGCATGCCCTGGGGGCGGAGCCAACACAGCAAGCAGGAGATTGAACCCTGGCCACTGCATCTGGCTAAGCAGGCGCTGTAGTTCACTGAGCTATCTCACTGGCCCTGAAGCACAGTTTAAATATGATTCTAATCAAATGATGTCTCTATAAACACTGTAAATTTGTAAAAAGTAGTAGCAGTGGTTTAAAGTATTATTTTGGTTGATAATTTATGTACATAAAGTACTGTGTTAAAAATAATACATTCAAAACTTTTTAGAAAAACATTTGATTTTTAAATACTTATATGCATCAACAAATATTTTTTGGATGTTTATATCTGGTAATCTCAACAACTAATTTGAAGACAACAACATATAATATAACAACCATTTCTGAGTGCTTATCTTGTTTAGTGAAATTCTGTATCATTTCTATTTTTTACTAGGTTTTATTCTCTTTAACAGATTTGACAAATAATAAAATAAAATTGGAATTGCTTTTTATCCATGAATCAAAAGCATTTTAGCAAATGACCTATACATTTATAGCACTTAAATTTTCATCCTTGGTGAAGGAATTAAGAAGTAAAATTCACAGTTGTATTTAATTTCTAATGTTTAATCTCAGAACTTTTATGAAGGGGCATTTTGTTCCACAATCAGTTTAAATAAAATAAAGAAGGTATTTAAATAAAATAATTATCCTCCTACAGAAGTACACATACAGACAGTATACACTGTTCAATCCAACCTCCTTTTATCCACCTTCCCTCCTATCTTGGTATTCCAAACTGTAGTACTTAATATTCTATAATCAGATAAGTTTTAGTTTTGACATATGGAAAAGATCAGTCAGTGTTTAGTTTGCACAATTATGGTTTATTTTAAATAGCATAATGTCTCCAGTTGTATCCATTTTTCTGCTCATAATAGGATTTCATTCATTTTCATTACTAATATTCTATTGAAATCCTCAAAAATTTTTCTCAAAATTATGTCATGAAAATAATATACCCTAAAATACATAAGAAAAATTCAGCTCAATTACTTTTTTTTTATTTTTTGGAAATGGACTAAAAAGAAGGCACAATGTGGTTGTAGAGATAAAAGAGTATCTCAAAAGTGCCGGGAAAGACACAACATATTCTGAGGCCCAGAGATTCACTGACTGTGCAGATGGATGACAAAGGACTTTTAAAATAAGTAAAAAATATTAATATCCTAATAGAAAAAGTGGCCTTGCCAAGCCTGGTGGTGCATGCCTGTAACCCCAGCTGCCAGGGAGTTTGAGGCAAGCATGGGCTACATAGTAAGACCTCACTTCAGAAAACAAAAACAAATCAAAACAAAATAAAACAAAACAATGAATGGTTTTATGATAATTTTGCATTAAAATTAGCAATGGCTTCCTAAGGGTTATGGCAATTTTTATGTTTTTTATGTATTCATTGCTTCTATGTGTTTCACTAGGAAAGTGTGCACTTTACAAGGAGAAATAAGCAATCTTGAACTTTTGATTAAAATATATTTTGTGCTTAATTTGTTTGCAAAAAATAAAATCTTAGTTTCATTACGTTGTCTAAATGGAATAATTAGAAAATGGTATAGATAGAAATAGCACTTGCTATATTTTATGTGAACTTGAAATAAACGTTCACTTAAGAAAACAATTTACCTCAACCTATTTTTATCCATTTTGCTTAGAAATCCTTTGCACATAATTATAAATTATCAAAAGAGCATATTTTATTATTGATCATATCATAAAAACCTATAGTCAAAAACATTTATTAGTTTACCTTCAATGAATAAGTTTCATTTATTTTTTTAATTTATTTTAATTTTTTTTTTATTTGTGTGTGTGTGTGTGTGTGTGTGTGTGGCCAGCTCAGCCCACC
>NDGM011181799.1:0-10311 GCA_002564305.1 Octomys mimax | reverse complement strand
GGTCTGCACTGGTCTCCTGGGAACCCGGCACTCATTTTCGGTCCCGCGAGGCCTGGCTCTGCCCCTTTTCTGCCTCTTTGCAACCTTGCAAAGCAATAGCAAGAGATTCCAGCAGACCTGCGCCTTTCCTGAGAATGCTCTGGCTCCTGGTGAGTCACACACGGCCTCCTCTTGCCGCATGTAGAGCGCTCTTCCCAAGCGCAAGGGCAAGTCGCCCTCACCCGCCACGTTCCACAGAAGAATGGCTTGGAGATGAATGACTGCGTTTGCAAACAGAAACTTCAGCAGACAGAATAATCCACTGTTTGTTCAGGGATTTAGACGGGAGCAACACTCAGGAGAAACATGGATCGATTCTAGAACCTCCAGGGTAGTCAATAGAACTATACCCTGTTCCCGGAGGTGTTGGACACAGCCTCCACTTGGCTCAGTCCCCCATGACATGAGACGATGGTCCGTCCTACAAACCTATCCAGTGAGCAAACACAGCTACTCTTCTAACTAGACAATGTCCTTAATTCAATGAGTCTGCTGTACTGTGACAAATGACAAGCCTTTGGACACTTCTTCCCTTGCCCAGAAAGTTCTTCTTAGCCCCTCTTTAATCCAGGTCCTGTCAGGGAACACCTGCAGAAGTGTTTCCTTCAAGTGGCCCTGGCTTTGAGAGGAAAAGGGCTGCTCTGGTTGGGAAGGGAGCCTGCCACACTTGGGGTGGTGTGGGCCAACGCTGACCAGTCAGTCAGGGAGGGCACTGGAGAGTCTATCTGGGAGACAGAAACCTCTAGATAATGGAAACAGAGGGACTGGACAACAGGAACTGGTTTTTCAGGACAAGGGACAAACAAGTGCAAAGTCAACCTATGATGAGCAATTCAGATGCCCCAGCACCCTCGGCTGGCTAGACGGGGCGAGGCAGGGCTAGACAGTGAGCCAGAAAGCCCCAAAGGTCTAACCCAAACAGCCAGAGCCATAGAAGAAATAAGACACTGCCTGAGCACTGCCAAAGCAGAACAGAACAAAGAGAAATGCCCTGTGCCCCTTAGACACACTGGCTGTCTTGCCCTAGCACCATACCCTGTGCCAACCAAGCTGGAAGCCAGTCCATGTCCATGGGGAGGTAGGGAGGCCCAGGATGCAGACGCGCTGCATAACAAGGCTCTATGGAAGCGATGATGAGGGCTGGCCAAATAGCTCAGCAGATTGCTGAGATGGTGATTCAGACTGGGTGTGGTGGTGTGCACCTGTAATCCTAGCTCTTGGGAGGCTGAACACAGGCAGATCACTATGTGCCTGATGTACATAGTGAGACCCTGTAGACCCTTACTAAAATAGAGGAGGAGGAGGAGGAGGAGGAGGAGGAGGAGGAGAAGAAGAGATGGTGCCCCAGGGAAAGGGAAGCTGTCACCTTGTATCCCTTGGGAACCTTTCAGGGCCCCCGAGATGGTGCTTGATAGGAGATGGATGCTTTGCTTCCCACAGTAGTTCCCAGGATGGCGGCCTTAGGAATAAGGTCTCTCATGCTTGGTAGAATTATAGTGGAAAAATCTTTCTGCTGGCAAATGTGTCACAGAATTGATTGGATTTTTTAATAACAGGAGAAAAGTTGTGTTTTCTGACTTGCGGATTCACTTCCTTTTAGGAGATGGTGAAAACTATGACCTATCATGTTTGCCTTTTGTTTTAACTGCCAGGAAACCCTGAGCTAAATTTAAAACTTCCCGAATGCAGGTTTTTCATTGTACAATATCCCTTTATACATTTCCTTCAATCTGCAATTGCTGGTTAATCCTTTCCTTGATTAGAAGCTTTATAATCTAAGACATCTCAAATACTTTCAAGCAGTCAATTATACTTTGGCTTCTTCCTTTTTTATTTTTTATTTTTTCCATGCAGGGGGTTGAACCCACAGCTTTGCATGTGCTAGACAAGCTACACCCCTAACCCACTTGGCTTTATAGTTTTTTATTAAGATCATCCCAATGGACCCTGCACCTCTAATTCCTCCCTCCATTTTGTCTTTATCTCTTCCCCTTTCCCCTACTAACTCCTTATTAATTTGTCATTTTCCCACGGTGACAAAGCCACAGCCTCTTCCCACTTCTCCATGGCACTCTCTTGCTCTTGAATCGACTCTATCTCTTTCACTTCCCCTTCCTCTGCCCTCTTCAGAGATTTCCTCTCCAGTAGGGCATGTGCCCTTCCCAAGAGGTTCCAGCATCACGGGGCCCTCGAAAGGGGAAGCTGCAAGTCTGGACAGAGAAGTTAGGGACCCTGCAGCGGAGGGCCAGCTTGTGGCACAAGGGCAGCCGTGTGGGTCCCTGACCTGGTTTCAGTCCAGCTGGGCCACTCGCCTACTATGACCAAGGACAGCTGTCACGCCTACCAGCTTAGTAGTGTAGTGCCCCTTGCCCTGCTTTTGGTAGCAGCACCCCAGCTTTTCTCTAGAGATTACTCCTGTCCCACTACATTCAATCTGGACAGGATTATCTTTCAACTCCTGTGTGTGTGTATGTGTGTGTGTGTGTGTGTGTGTGTGTGGTGTGCACACGTGCATGTGTGTTACAGAGATTCAAGCCAAGGACCTCATGCATGTCAGGCCAGTGCTCTACCACAGAGCTACAATCCCAGCCAAGTCACCCAGCCAACCCACTCAGCTTTCCCCCTAGAACGTACTTTCTGAGTGGGGCAGTGAGTTCAAGCTCATTTGTCTTGCCTGCAATTCGGGATAAGCTTTCTGTGAGCCTCTCCTGTCTATAAGCCTCACAACGACCATCTCCTGTCCCTGCTCAGCTTTGTTTGGGTTTTTACACCTGAGTCTCTGTTGCCTGCAGTCATCAAACTCCAAGTGATAGAGGGTCTGACTAGGAGCCTGATGCATAACCTCTAGAGCTGCAGGCTCTACGTCTGTCCAATGCAGACAGCCCTTATGGAAAGAGGGGCAATGCGGCTAACTCCCATATATATTTCTCAAATATTCCATCCCTTCTTTCTTCCCTGCCTGCCAAGCTAGTGACCCACAAATGTGGTGGAATATGTCCCCATTCCACAGGTGGCAGAAGCAAATGTCAGTGTCACATCTCCAGAGAACTTACTTCCCTCTGGACCTCTCTGCTTTTCAAGGAAATCCTTGGGAGCCTCACAGAAGGACCAGTGGTGGTTTGCCTTCTGCAATGGAGAAGCACAATTTCTAAGAAACTGGCCCAAAACTCTCCACAAGGGGCAGGAGCATAGTTTCCAGCTGGGGCCATTTGCCAGCAGCCTAAGCCGGGGGCTCCGATGGCAGAGACACAGCACTTAGACGACTCCCCTCCCAGAGAAGAGCAACCAACTCTGAAGGACACACAAGACCAGCCTTGGCCCCCGGGACCTCCTGATCCCCACGATGACTCAGTTTTTCTTGGGGAGCATGAACAAGCCTGCGGTCTTCCAGGAAGTTTCAGCAGGGGTCCTCATCTCTGGCCTGCCTCATTGTCCTCAAATTACAGTGAGCTGCATCTCCAGGGAGCGTTGGCCCGGTTGAGAGAGTGGGGGCAAAGCCGCCATCCTCCTGAGCCCACGGTGAGTTCCATGGGGAGCCCATGGCTGTGCTTTTAAAGGCTGGCTGGTCACAGAGTCTTCTCATAACCATAACTAAACTGTTATTTATCTCAGTTTGCCAGGAAAGGACTATGTTCATTATCCCTATTTTATAAATACAGATATAGGCTGAGAGCAATTAAGAAATTTGTCCAAGATCACACAGCTTTTAAGCGATGGAGCCAATAATTTCATTGAGATGTCCCTGGCTCTGAAGTCTGTGCTTTTAGCCACCATGTGAATGGTTCGGAAGGAGGCCACCATGGTCCCATTTATAGTGACCAGGTAAGCACCAGCCACCTGGAGGTCATGAAGCATGAAGGGGATTGATTTTTACTACTGCAGTCTGCAGTTACTTGACTCCTGAAAGTCACATTTCTCTTTTTCAGTTTCCTCCTTTGTACAGTGGAGGGAGGATATCACTCTTCTGAGCCTCAGTGGAAGGAGGTATCAACAGTGTTCTGGGTGGAAACTGTATAAGGGTCATTACCAGCTGGGGAGAGGTGGGAGCAAGTCAGGAGCATGGTGGGGGGAGAGGCTCCTTTGGGTGCTAGTGGGAGAACAACTGTGTGCCCCTGGGGCTGCCTTAAGGGAAGCCCGTACAAGAGGATTCTGGGAGTTCACAAGCAATCTGCAGACTCCTGTGAGCCTCCATGCATACTGTTAGTTCTTGGGGCCCACAGAGCTTGGGCCCCTGTGCCAACTGGAAGGGAGTTAGAGAAGCTCAGTTAGGATGGGAAGACCAGACTTCAGTCGTCCTCTTTCATCACTCCCTGCAGGCCCAATGACCAGAGCGGGTTTTCGCTGCCCGTTCTGGCAAGCATAGTGGCCTGCCCTCCTCCACCCCACCCCCAACTCCTCATTACAGAACAAAGGAACCTGGCTCCTTCCCGCCAGTCCAGAGAGGGTTCCTAATTGGCTTTCCATTAAAAGGAAAATAGACTACTGTTTCCACCTCATTATTTATGAGCCTTTCTGGAAGTGCCTTTCCATGCACTCTGGGATTACTCTTGCCCATTTTGCTGGGCCATATTTTATGATCTGTTTTATTTATTCGGGGCCTCTATTGGGTAGTCACATCTGAAACCAATTAGAAAACAAGAACTAGGAAAAACCAAATAAACACCTGGAGATGTCCAAGCCCAGAGTATTTCTGAAGCTTGTTATTGGTGGGATGGGCAAGGCTGTGCCACTGTCCACCCCACAGGAAGTGGAGAGTCCAAGAGATGTCACACAAAATGGTGGCCCACAGAACTAAACACCTCCTTTGACAGAGCTTAGGCAGATACTGCCCTGCTGTTTGGCCCACCCAGGTATGCCTTTGCAGCACGGAGCTATGGCCTATTCATTGGTACCCTCCTCGCTGGCTGAAACATGGTAGGAATTCAGGAGTTGTCTACTCAGACATGTTCACACAACTACCCTGCCCACTAGGAAGACAACCATTTACAGTCATACCAGTTGACAATATGAAGAACCATGAATTTGGGAATGGCTTGAACAACTCTTTCTGGAGGGACTCCTAAAGGGAAACAGTCTCAAAACACCCGTTGACAAACTTAGTTTTCCCAAAGAGCCCAGCTCTTCACGAGGAGTAGACGAAAGGTCTCAGAAAAAAAGGCAGGCTCTTCCCCTGCTCTTATGGGAGTCTGAGATCACGTCTTCCTAGGATTTGCTTTGGAATCTGTGTGCATGAGCGAGCCACCTCCACCTCCTACTTCAACCCCAGCTGACACTGAATACCACGGGAGTGTGGACAGCGCACAGGGGACAGAACCAAGGGGCCAGCAGGCCCCTGTTGGGGCAGGCAGCTGGTGGTGTAAAATGCCTGTGCCCTGGAGAACTTGGTGAGGAACAATGTGTACCCTTTTGTGACTTGTTTTCTTGTCTGAGGTATTTGTGATATTTATTGTAACTGAATTTCATCCACACATATACAATTTTGGGGATGCGCCCGGGTCCCTGAATTCTTAGAGATAATGATGCATCCCTCCCAATTTCTACCTTTCCTTAGAAATTTATTTAAATCCTTTGTACAGTCAAGGTTCTCCAGAGAAACAGAACCACTAGATATATGTCTGTACACACAGTCATGGATCACTTAATGATGGGGTTATATTGTGAGAAACATATTCTTACATGCTTTCATCACTGTGCAAATTATCAGTGTGTGCATGAAAAACTAAAATGGTCAGACAGGCACCAGATGATGCAGTCTTCCATCACTATTGTTCCACTTGTATGTACAGCCTATCATTTCATCATTGAAAACATCATCATGTGGGCTGGGGAGATAGCTCAGTGGTCTACGTGCCTGCCTGGCAAGCCCAAGGACCAGAGTTCAATCACTGGTACTGCATGCTGTGCCGACCTCAAAATCAGGTGTGATAGTACACACCTGTAATCTGAGGGCTGGGGAGGCTGAAGTGCATAGCAAGATCCTGTAACAAACAAGCAAAAAAAAAAAAAAGCAAATAAATAAATAAATATTTTTTAAAAGAAAACATCATTATGTGAATATATATATACATATATATATAGAGAGAGAGAAGGGAGAGAGAGAGAGAGAGTCTTGTTCTGCACCCGAAGCTTCAGTCAGGACACCAGTGTCAAGAGTGGAAAATGTACGGCCCAGCCCCAGCCCAGGGAGTCTGCTCAGCCCCTTGGCACCTCCTCGTCCCCCTGGCTGTCCGTAGGTAGTGTCCACACCTTCCCTCATCAGCCAGCCCAATCACTCGTGTCTTCAAGAGGAGCCCTCACAGCCACAGCAGAAATGCTCTCCCAGCTACCCGATACCACTTCACCCAGGCAAGTTGACAAAATCAACCATGACATCCTTCCATTTATCCCTCTTCCCTTTCTTCCTTCATTCATTGGTTTAATGATGTGTTGAGCAGACCAATATGGTAGGCACTGGCTCCACGTCAGATGTAATGCAGGGGCTGGCTGGGGAGATAGCTCAGCGGCACAGTGCCCGCCTGGCAAGGGCAAGGTCCTGAGTTTGATTCCTAGCAATGCTGCAGTCTTCTTTCCTGGCCCACATTTCATCCAGTGCCATGACTGGGGCTCACTTATCTCAGCGGTTCTCTCCTCACTTGGAGCAGAAGAACCACAGTAGTCATCAGGTGGTGGCAGAAAGTGGACTGGGAGGCCCACACTGTCACTGATCTGTCACATTTTGGTAAACACGCCCACTTCTTGCTGCTAGAAATGACTGGCTTCTGCTTCCCAGGAGGAGGCGCAGAGCCCCTGTCGCCCTTTCCCTGCCTTTTCTCGCCAGCCAAAGGGACCAGGAACAGGCAGCATTTGGGGGACAAATATCCCTGTGGTGGTGAGGCTGGGAGGAGGGCTGAGCCCTCCTCAGAAAAAGCCCCTGGCCTGGCAGCACCAAGGGCAGCTGAGAGGGCTGGGCTGCTCTATGTGACCTTGCTGGGCCCCAGAGAAACCAGGGACTCTTTCTCAGATTAATATTTTAATGGATATATATATCTGATAAAAGAAAGCCAAGTATATTAGAATATTCAACAACATAGAGTGATTTGTGTGCTACTTTCTACACACAGGTCACAAATCAATACATTTAAATTTACACACACTAGAGCACTACACTGCTATAAAGAGGGACAAACGAGTCATTTGTAGGGAAAATGAGTGCGCCTTGAAACATGATGCTAAGTGAAATGAATCAGGCGCACAAGCTCGAGGGTCACGCTGTCTCTCTTATGCTTGAGACCCAAATATAAATAAAGAGCCAAATAAAAGATAAGAGGCCATCGGGAGAGAGATCTTCCTCAAATCAGAAGGGGACCAAAGGTTGGAGAGACTTCCAGGGGGGTGGTGCCCACCTGCACGGCTGTGCACAGCGCTGGGGCTGGAATTGTGAGCGCAGCCTAAGCTGTGTAGCAAGACCCTTGAGAGGGGCAGAGGGGACGGGAGGGGAGGCAGAGGCAGGGAGAAGAAGGAGGAGACAAAAACAGGAATTGACATGCATCATATCCACACACCCACTCCATGCAAGGAATGTAACCATTACGTACTGAAAACATACTAATAAAAAAAATTTAAATGACATTAAACCAAACATAAACAACCTTAACATAACTTACATTTTCTTAAAGACATATCCAAATGAACAGTGTTGTTTCTTGATTTGATCATGGCCAATATCACGTGCTTATGTTGGAAAGATGTCACACAGGTCATGTGGCATGCTCAGTTGATTTTGTTTTTAATTCTGATGGTCTCAAGGGTGGAGAATCACAAAGATAAATGACTGAAAATGCATCGAAAGAGTCACTAGCTTGAGGCTGGGGAGATGACTCAGTAGAATAAACACTTCCTTGGCAAGCGCAAGGACCTGAGTTCAATCCCTGGTTCCATCAAANAAAAAAAAAAAAAAAAAAAAAAAAGTCAGTAGCTTGTTTTACAAGGAGCACGTGAATTCTCTCACGCTTGGGGCGCTGACCCTCGTTGGTGGAAGTCCATATTTTCACTACTGGTGGCTGAGCTCCCGGACTCAGAGCTGGCAAGTGGGGTCTGGCAGGAATCCCCAGGCAGGAGTGGATCTTGGGACAAGCAAGTAGCCAGTGCAGGGTCACAGGAGAGCTGTGTGATATTTCAAGGCCTGCAGCAACTGTAATGCAATATAAAGCTGACTGGATTTCTCACGGTGGCAAACTCACAGGGACGACGGACGCTGCTAGGGTCTGTTTCCTGCACTCATTAGTGAAGAAAATACTAAAGTTCAGGTAGAGACTACCAAAAAGTAAGATGTGATTTCCTGCCGTCCAAGTTCCCGGAGCGCACAGAGCATCTTGGGAGTTGATAGACTGAGCTAGAGCAGCTATCCTGGAGGGGAAAGAGGTGGGAAGGAGGAAAAGGTGGGCAGACGGCGCGGAACTGGAGAATCCCAAGTATAGGGCGCCCCGGAGCAAGCCCAGCCCGGGGACCCCTGAAGGCCTTCGGTGAGTGTGAATGTCCTCCTCAGGGTGGAACTGCCCCATACAGCTCTCCGGCTCCCTGCAAAGCCCGCAGTCCAGACTCCAGCACCGTCCACAGTGCCTAAAGGGAGCAGGGCTTGTGCTAGAATCAGAGTGGGAGGAGTTTCACAGTTGCTGCAATCCAGGAGGACTGTAAGCCCATCTATTAGTGAAGCAGAAACCTGGGCCAGAGCAGGAAGGCTCCCCTGAAAGCCTGCAGGCTGTAGGGGGAGGGCTGTGGGTACCCTCAGATCAAGGGGTGCAGATCTGAGTCATCACATCCAAATCTCAGTGTCCCAGGGACCCCTGTAAACATTGCTGGAGTCTGGTAGGGGCCCAGAGCCTTTCCCACTGGAAAGGGTGCGTGACTCAGAGCTGTGGGGTCTGGGCGGCTATGAAAGGGCTGCACGGGAGCCCTGGCTCTCTCTAGGCGCAAGCCTGCCGCACGGCTCAGGCATCCGAAAGAGAAGCGAGGCCCTGTAGGGACAGGCGTTCTCTCGCCATCACTGAGGCTTTGACCCGCTCTGAAATCCAAGTAAGATACTAGCTCATGGCTGTCGCCAACCCAGGCAGTGGTTGCTGGAGCTTTAATGAGGAGCCGACAAATGAATCCCCTTTGCCCCAGCTGCCTCCAGCAAGCCCACGCTTTGCACACTGACTTCCTAGCGCGGTACTCTAAGTTTTCTTCCTAATCTCCACCTCAGTTCCTCTTTCCCCTTCTTCTCAGTGTTCAAGTCACGACCTTTGTGGTTTATGGGCCACCAGAGACTGAACTAAATGTGTTAGCTCAGAGTCCAAACAAGTAATAGCCGGCCAATTAAATTAATAATCCATATTGTTACAATGTTTAACCACGGCTGTTTCCTCAGCGGTCTGTTTAAATCATAGCCAAGGCCTGACCTATTAAAATGAATAACTGGAATTATGAGAAACTCCATTTAATAAACACAGCAAGGAACGCAGCACAATTGGGCATGAAATATTTATTACCACTTGAAGCAGAGAGCTGTTTGGGACTTTAAGCTGGGATTAATGAATGTGTTTTAATTTCTAACTCACAAGGTGGGAGGTGTGGCTGGGATGGGGCACCTTTGGCAGATTTCTAGAAAAATTTGTTCGTATTATATTATCAGACTATCCTGGGGCTATTTGTTTATGTGGGAACCTTCTCTAATTACAGTAAGAGGAGGAAGATGAATGTCTAGCTTCGGCCTTCCCAGAGACCTAGTATTTTTTCAATAACTGTTTATTGAATGGATGAAAGGATAGCTAGACTTATAGTTGGATGGATGGATGGATGGATGGATGGATGGATGGATGGACTGAGGAATGGATGGATGGGTGGGTGGATGGGTGGGTAGGTGGCTGGATGGATGGATGGATGGATGGATGGATGGGTGGTAGATGGACAGATGGATGGGTAGGCTAATGATAGATAAAACATTTTGACATCTCAGTATCTAGGTTTTAGTGATACCTAACACATGGAACATTTAGCACAGTGCCTAATATAAAATCCTCACAAGTGGTAATTGTCTTAATTAGGACAGCAAAGCCTAGTTACTAGAAAATCAGTTCTCTCATCCAGTAATGCTATGGTATCTCAGAGCTGCTCAGGACCTCTCTGTCACCCTAACCAGCCCATTTATATTTGTACATTCTTAAGAATCTATTTGGGGGGGGGACAGGGAGGTGGCTCAGTAGAATAAGTGTTTGCCTGGCAAGCACAAGGGCCTGAGTTCAATCCCCGGTTCCA
>NDGM011181797.1:0-10494 GCA_002564305.1 Octomys mimax | reverse complement strand
AGAGAGAGAGAGAGACAGAGACAGAGAATTCACATGCTGAGCATTTTCTGTGTCCCAAACAGTTGACACAGGATGTCTCCTTAATACTGGAAACAATGACAGCAAACATCCTTTTCCTTCTCTGTGAATAAGTGAATGAGATGCAGGAAGCTGAAGGGATTTCCTCTAGGGCAAGGAAGTAGCAGAGCTGGGGCCAGAGAATGTGCACCAAATCTACTGTATGTCCTCAAGCTAGAACCTGGTCGCTGTCCCCAGCAGAGTGGAGATGAGCATGCGCAGCTTGACTGTAGGTAGGTGCTCAGCTTCCTGCTTAGTTTGCAATCATGGGAAAAAATCACTGAGTCTCTCAGTCTTCTGATTTTTTTTCATGGGCAGTGAAAGAGATAAAATTTCCTGCCCTTTCTGATACATGGATTGATCATAGGCTCAGAAAAGATAGTCTATGTAAAAAGGCTTTGCAAATACAAGCTTCTATCAATATGTAGTCTAGTCTCAAACAACACATGAGCTGTCTGCAGAGCTGGGCTTAATTTATTCTCATACTATTTTATCCTTAAGAATTAAACTGATGATATATCGTTTCATGCACAAATGCAATCAGAATACCTATCTACGGAGGAGAATTCCTCCAATGTGATTCACTTATCATGGGATATAAGTCAAAATAAAACAGCCCTATTTCAAAGCAAAAAATATTTTATATATAAAACATTAAATATTGTGAATATAATAAATAATTATTGAGTATATTATTAAATAATGTATTACAATAATAAAATATTAATTTATTAATGCATATTAGTTATACAGAATATTGAGTTTTATTTTTCTATATTTATTATGCATGTAACATAATTGGACCATTTTCCCTCTTCCTGATTCTTTTCCTCTTATCTGACAGCCTTCTTTCTACTGGCACGTTGTCTTATTATACGCTTTGTATTTCTAAATTCCGCAGATGAGAAAAAAAAGTCATATTTGAATTTCTGAGTCTGCTTATTTCACTTAATACAGTCTTCTCCAGGCCTACTCATATTTTTGCAAATGACATGATTATATTCTTTCTTGTGGTTGAACAACATTCCATTGTGCATCTATACCACATTTTTCCTGTTTGCCTGCTGAGGGGCCACCTAGACTATTCCTCTGACTTAGTTATTGTGGCACCAGAAAACATGTTTATGCAGCTATCTCTGCAGCATACTAACTTTAATTCTTTGGAGGATGTACAAGGGAGTGGGGCAATGCTGTCGTGTAAAATTCCTGGCTGCTTTTTCTGGATCCATCACATGGACTTCCAGAGCATCCACATTCCAGAGCATTCTCCCCAACAGAGAGGTTGCTTTTCCCCACATTCTTATTCATTTGTGTTTTAATTTTATAGAAACAGATATTGATAAAAACAGGAAAGTGACAGCTTATTCATTCCCTGGCATCAAAGTTGTGACACGATGATCACGGACATAATGGAAGTGGTTGCCTAGGAAGAAGCTCAGGGAAAGAGGCTAGATGGATCTGCCATTGGAGGAAGTTATTTTACATCTTTAGTCCTCAAATATCCTTCATTTTTTATTAACAAATGAGTTATTTCAATGAATAAGATTCTCTTTCTTAAGTTTGTAGAAATTTGATAAAAACAGTTTCCTCCAAGTGCTAAAGATTCATTAACTGATTAATTACTACTAGTAATTTGCAAGTTTGAGTCTGTCTGAGATGGAAGTTTTGGTCATAATACATGAGGATGCTATTTATGGAAGAGAATGAATGTAATGGGTCCCCTTTACCTGTAAAATAATTATTCCCTGCAAAAACTAAGCAAGGCATATGCAGTATGTGAAGGGGCTGGTGCCAGCAATTCCTTTAATAATGGCTGTGCAAGCTCTGAAAACCCCAACACGAAATAGAGTTGTACATATATCACAAAACTAAAACTCACAAAGTGTTTTCTCCTCCTACCTTCTCACATCTTTTCGTAACACAAATCTCAATATTGAGACTCCCATTCTCTACCAAGCCTGAGAGGAAAAGCTAGGCCTGGTAACACAAGCCTCAAATCACAGCAGTCTGAGCAGGTGAGGCGGGAGGATCACAAGTTTAAGCACAATTTGAGCAACTTAGTGATTTAGTGAGACTCCATACTAAAATGAAAAGAAGCAAATNGTTTGAGGATGTAGCTCACTGCGAAGGTTCCCTTGGTGTGATCCTGAGTACTGCACAAGGCACTTTGTTTTAAAAGTGAGACGGTGAAAAAGTAAGAGGAGGATTACTTGGGGTGGCAGTAGCCCTGGAGGGAGTAGGAGAAAAGAGAAGAGAGAGGGACTAAGAGAGAGGGACAGAGACGCAGCTCTTTGGCAAGTCTAACTCTTCTAAGGGCATGTTAGTGTAAGAGACCAAGTAGACAACACATGTGAATTTGGAATGTGCAACGCACATTCCTGAAAATGAGCATAACACAAATCAGATTTTGATTTCTGAATGAGATTACATTCATTAAATGTAAATGGGTGAGTTGAGGTCAAAATTTTCAATGCTGGAACTTGCCACTTTGGAGGAAGGGAGAAAACCCTATGATTCTGTTGGCTTATGATTATTTTTCTTACATTATGAAACGGTTTCTTGGAGCTTACATTGACACAAATAAGATTTCCCAAGCTGTGTTCCATAAAATGTGAGTTTCCAAAAATAACATAGATGTCACTGGAAAAAAAAAAAAGTTTATTTGGAGAAAATGTCTTTGGCAAACGTCAAATTAAACACTTCATCTTGATTCTTTACTTTGGGACATCTCAGAGCCCTTAATATATTGGCATTCATTATGAGCCTTTAATAGGGTATGTAAAATGACAAATATTCAGATGTATTTAACCTAAAGGTCATTTGAAATGAAGTGTATCCATGGATAAACTGTAAAGTAAATATACATCGGAAAGTGTTAGTTTAAAAAGATAAAATCCCAAGCTAAGTTCTCTTTCTTCTTTTGCCACATGAGTACCTGAAGTTCTGTTTCTTACTCGTGAAAGTTCCTGGTTGACTGGTTTTTTTTTTTAGCTGGCTTACTGCCTGCCTGTGATCTCTGGGAGTCAATTTCCCTTGGTACTGCAGCATCGCTACCTTGCGGCCCCTCTTTCCTAGCGACATGGCCAAGAGAAAAAGACGAGGGCTGTAAAAGCGCGTCAAACCTCTCATAGACATGGCGAGAGGGGCACTTGTGGCTTTCTCCCATGTGACACTGTCTAAGGACGAGACATATAACTCCTTCCACGTACTATAGGCTAGAACACAGTCAATGATCCTAGACATAAAGGGGTTGGAGGAAGGACTTTCTCCTCCCTTGGGAGTAAAACGAAAAGTACATATTTTCTTGCTTGTTTACTTCTTTGCTGAAATGAAATACCCAGTGCATAAAGGGATGAAAATAAGGCTGCCATTTCTGTGGCTTTGCTGCCTCTCAGCATTACTGTCCTCTGTCCACCCTGCATCGTCGCGACTATTTCTCCTCCGTGGTGCCTCTCTACCATGCCACTGTATCTCGCAACCAGCTGGCTATGGACTGAAAACTCTGCAACCTGTGAGCTAATACAAAGCTTTCCTCCTTTAAATTTAGATGGCGGGTATTTCATTTCAGCAAAAAAGCAAACAAGTAAGACAATATGTACTTATCATTTCTATTGTGCTGATCTCCCTTGTGCATTGTATTTTGTTTTTTGTTAATTTTGCACAATTTTCCTTCTCCTTTAAGCTTTCTTTTTCTACTCTGTGTTTAACAAAAAAAAAAAAAACCACTCTAGCTACGATGTCCTATTAAAATTTGACTTTTCCCATGATGTTCTCTTTGTGAACTTTACTACATTTATTCCAATAAGATGTTTCTTTTTCCAATGTAGTATTGTTTATTTCTCTATTATTTGGCAGGCATTGATTGGGATTTATTGAAAACACCTAACTCTCTAAATATGAAGCTTTAGTTGTATGAGGCACAGTATATAAAGAAGAAGAAAATCTTGAGAACAAAATATATCTGAGCTTAAATCCTGACATTATCATTTTCTAGATATATTACCTTGAGCAGGTAGCACTGCCATTCATTAGGACCTGAAATTTAGGGATCTAAAATCTAATTGTGGATACCGTACAAAGTCCTTTAACACAGCACACCTTCTGTACAAGGTTTCATCCACAAATATTTACTGTTATTGTCATTGCTTTTGGTTCCCAGACAGAGCTGGCTTTCAGTCTTGACTCCACCATGTAACAGCAGTCTGACTTGGGTAAAAATCACTTCCCAATTCTCAGTCTCAGCATCTTCATTTATAAAGGTGCTTATAACTTCCTTCTTGGATAAATAAGAAAAATGTCTATTACAGTGTCAGAATCATGGCAGAGACACATGGAACTAATGCATTTATTATGAAATACCCCTACTCCTCACATAAAGCATAAGAAAGTCCATTCACTTAGTGATTCTATCTAGAAAGAGAAAAAAGACACCTTCCTCCGCAGAGCTTGCTTTTGTGCCTGAGTACCATAGCCAAGTAGTTCTTTATTAATTCCCTCTCTGAACACTTCGAAGCTGTAATTTAAACCCACTGCTTTCCTGAGGTGAACTTTCTCACCTTCCTTTTTTAGGATCCTCTTAAGCACTTGAAGACTGTTAAGTTGGCCCCATATCTTTCCTTTCTCTGTGTTGAATTCCTTTAATCTCTCATCCCAAGTTCTCTCTCCCAGGCTTTAATCATGCCCTTTTGCTCTGTCCTTCCATTTCCAAACTGTGCAGAGGCACAGGAGGACCCAGAAAGTTCTACAATAATAAGTGAAAATAGCATGAACTTATGCTACCGACCTACAGTAAAGGACAGTGTTCACATGTACAGACCAAAATAATCAACTCCAAGAAATTTCACTTCAGTCTCTACTACCAAACCAACTCATATCATTTTCAGAGCCAACATGAGGTGGCATTTTATAAGTATTCTTTTCTCTATGCACAAAAAAAGTTAGCTTTTTGTGTCTAGATATCGCACTTACTGAATTCACCTGTAAGTACTTACAGTATGCCAAGAACTCTTCTATGGGCCAAAAGCATTCCTGAAATTCTCTTGCTATGAATACAAAACAAGGAGTTAAAAACTTAAAATCATTTGAGGACAATAGAAAGTGACAGCAGAGAAAATGTTCATGTGTGAGAAAAATGAATAGCCATTGCTCTTGTGCAGAACATGATCTGCACCTACCAGCAACAGTTATCACCAGAGTACATCCTTCCTTCTGCCCTTGCTTTTACCACTGGAAGAGTTGGATAGTACAAACAGCACTGCAGGGTTCTTGGGAATTCAATACAAAAATATACCAAAAATCATCTAGCACTTGCTGACATTTAGTACTCAGAAAAATCACTTAAATTTTGTCTTTATTTCTAAGTACACAAAAGAACTGTGAAGTAAAACCATCATAAGAAGAAATTATTTTGCAAATAGACTACTCGTGTTTGAGTTTGTTGATAAACATTCATTAGTATTATTTTCTCTTCTATTTTAACAACAGAATTTGTGTTAATCTGGCAGAAATTATCAAGGTCCCTATACTTACTTCAAAATATGTCTTTTATGATCCCCTTGGCTACATTGGTCCTATGGGAAAGGGTGCTTCTATGCTCACTATAAACTACTTCCCTCACCTGTCTTTCTCTTTCTCTCATCTTTCCTGTCTAAGCTGTGTCTACCACCATGTTTTTTTGTCCATCCTGGACACCCAAATTGGTTTGTCTTTTCTGTAACCAATAGTAAACTGAAAAGGAAGAAGAAAGATAGTTATATTTGATGATGGAGCACTGTGGTCCAGCACGTGGAGTTTGAACTCAGAGAGCTCTTGTTTCGAGTTTAAGCACCCTCATTTGTGGGTAATGATTTCAGTAAAAACTTTTAAAGCCCCAATTTCGAGCTTGTCTGGCCTGATGCAGAGATTCCATATAGAATAGTAACAAAACCCAAGGGGAAAGTGAAACTGTCAACAAAAGCAAACAGTATTAGCCATATCCTCCTGTTTACTAATATTTCATAATACTGTACATGTAAATCACTTGACTCGTAGTGTACTAAGAATAAGCCATTTGTTTTATTTCTCTGTTACACATTACTTCAGAGGCCATTAATTTGTTGAGCATCAAATTTTACATTTAACATGAGAGCATGGAAGGAAAATGAAAGCAGATCTCCACCTTCAAAGAGTTCACACCCAGCCCACATAGAAGCAAAGGCAGTTGTGTGAAACATAACAATCATGGAAACCAACCAGCAGGAGTTTCTGTCAAGAGAATGTGTTAGATGAAAGATCACAACAAGGTTTTGTTTTAAAAACTAACTCTAAAATATTGGCCTAAGCCTCCTGGAAAATCATACTAGAAAGAACTCAAAGGCCAGTAACAGAATGAGTAGGGAAAAAATGTTGTAACTGATTAACAAT
The DNA here is from genome assembly GCA_002564305.1 of Octomys mimax. NCBI lineage: Eukaryota > Metazoa > Chordata > Mammalia > Rodentia > Octodontidae > Octomys > Octomys mimax. Next base: position 4,035 of record NDGM011181797.1, on the reverse strand, counting down.
GTCTGCCAAGGATATGGAAGAGAGATGGACCGTCTTTGGTGCAGGAAGTATTTTCAGGGACTGGCTGGAAGAAATAGTGAAATGCATTTTGAGGCTCTTTTTATGAGACCTATATGTCACCATGTTACTCACTTGTAGGACATGGATATTGTTATCGTCATTACAACTGAAACTGAAACTCAGAGAGGTTAAGTGACCTGTCCAGGTCACACGAGCTAGAAAAGTAGTCTGAAATAAATGGGAAATCAAGATGGATTGAAGCACTCCTACCCACCATCATTCTCCATTGTCTGTAGGGACAAGAATGAATTACCCCTGACAAGAGTGGTGTAACACAGTGTATTTGAGTCTATTTTGGTTTTCCTTTGATCATTATTCTGCATTCACAAAACTAAGACTCCATCCACAAGGCTGTCTAGAGAATGGTGCCTGTCTTTCAGTAAGTGATTCATGCTGAATCAATGAATGCAGTATCCACACATAAGCAGATAGACTGTTTTCATGCATTGACGAAAGAATATTCTAAAATATCACCTGCTGCTGGGACTTACCTGTCCCTTTCATTTTTCTGGGACAGGAGGATGACTATGTTTTCTAGCCTTTATTGCAGTACGTTGGGACCATGTGATTAATTATAGACCATGACAGATGGGAGGTAATATATATGATTCTCTTATATGCATGATTTGCATGCACAATTTTATTAAATAATAATAAAATCTCTATATGGAAAAAGCTACTATTAAGCCACTTCAACAATTTCCCTTGAGATTTGTGGCTGATGTGTGATTTTCTTTTATCTGTCCTGGTAAAGAGGATCAAATGAAGAATACCAGTAAGACCCAAGGACAGAATGCTTGAAAAAGAAGGGGTTTAGATGCCTGTAATACTGGAGCCATCTAAAATAAAAATTAAAGGCACATCAGTCTGTGACATGAGAAAGATTAGGGACCTTATATGCTGTATTGCTGAACTTGGTTTGTTTTAGGGAAGACATAGCTTATCAAAATATATTCAATGAAGAAGGGATATTCACAAAGGCAAGGATCTGTATGGAGAAGCACACGTCATGTAAACTGTTTGGGTAATTTTGAATATTGTATTAGTGAATCAAAGACTGACTTAGGATGGAACTTCAATTTTCCAGTCTTGTAGTTTCTACTTTGCCAATAATACTTGGCCTTCCTGAAATCTATTGATTATCAAACTATGAAATCATGATGGCTTAAAATATGACCCTCATTATATATTTATATGGATCAAGAATTTGGACAGGGCTGAATTGTTTGTATCTTTTGCTCCACTTGACATTGACCAAGGTCACTTGGTGGTATTTGTTCATCAAATGAACAATAATGAATGATTCAAGATGACTGTTGTCCTGTGTTAATAATTAGTATAATCTAAGCTGGGATTGTCAATTGGGAGTGGCAGTTGGAGTGTATATTGTCTCTAAGGTTAGGGCCTACATCACAAGTTGATGCTGTAGTGCTCTTACAGACTAGTGCTGGAACTCACATACCAGCACTTTACCTCAATGAGTGTCAAATGAGTGATTAATGTTTTGAGCTTCCACTTTTTAGTGATCTCAGACTCCATCTCTCAGAGTGAGGGGAAGCGAAGAATTTGTACAGATCTTTCATTATGGCTCTGTCTGAGATCTGTGAAGTCAGATCTTCAAGGGTAGGAATATTTTGTACATTATCAGTGCAAAACTCTTCATATACTTTACTTCCTGGTGAAAAAATGTATGCTAAACATACATCAAAAGAAGCAGAAAAGGGAATTAGTATTTTACAGACTATCAACTTCTGATTCAAATGTCCTACTTTAATGTGCTTTCAGAATGACAGTGGTTACAGCTAAAGACCTAATATTGAAGGGGCAAACAAGGTTTAGTGTTGCCCTAGTTCAGCCACTCTACAGGGCCCCAGCCCTTTTTCCACCATAAAATATTCTCTTTCCAGGGTGGGTCTGTCCCTATCTCAGGATATATATAGTTCTGAGTGTCGAATGCTTTGTGTCACCTCGGTTGCTGTTGACTGAAGACAGATACTCAGCAAAAACCTTTAATTTCATTGTGCCTTTAGTCTCACCAGACCCACAGGAAGTGCCCATCTCTGCTTTCCTCACCAAGAGATTTTGAGAGAGTTCTAATAAAAACCAAACCTAGCTGCCTTGCAAATGCAGATGCTAAATAATAATAAGATGAAAAATGAGAGCAATAATACTGCTTCACATGATGCTTAGGAGCCAGGGATGAAGAGCACTGTAAGAAATGCGGTTATCTTTGCATATTCAAGCTCCATCCTCCTGTTCCTGTTTCATCCTCTATATCAGAAATGCTTGATTAAGGTTCTTCTGCAGTCTGATGTACCTTATCACGTTTTTTTTTTCTTCTTTGAAGGAATACCTTGCTGTATCACTGGGGACAATTTACCCTTGTGTGTTGTTTGAAAAAAGCAAGCGATGCAAGCGTACTTCAAGGGCTGATCGAAACCCAACGGGGAACTGGTAATGAAGAAGTCCTATTTTGTTTTCAAGCAGGGATGTGAAATTATGCTCTGAATCACAGGGGATGAGGAGACTGTAAACAATGTGAATCAAAAATCTGTGTCCCACAGCTGAGCTTCAGCCTCAGACTCAGAGACTGAGAAACCAGATGGCTAAGCATGGAGGGAACGTTCCAGAAGCTCCAACCCAATGTCCTACTCAATCCACTCATCAGGTCAGTGATGCCTCTTAAGTCACTTCAGATACTAGGCGCTCACTCCTTGAGCATCACCCTTTTACTTTTTTTTTTTTTAAGAAATTTTGTTTCTTTTTTTTATTTTCAAAAATTATTTATTTATTTATTTATTCACTTATTTATTTGGTACAGAGTCTCACTACGCAGCTCTGACTCAGAATGATCCCTGTCTCAGCCTCCCCAGCACTGAGATTATAGACATGTATCACTATGGGCACAAGGCTGGCCCAGCGTGTGGTACTGGGGATCAAGCCAGGGTCCTTTCACTTGCCAGGAAGGCATTTAAACTGTCACACATTCTCCCCAGCCCAGCCTTTTACTCTTCTACTAATGCTCAAGCTCAGATGGTCTGTCTTACTTTAACATAAATTTTTTTTTTAAATACTTGACTAGTAGTATTTCCTTCATGGACTTCATAGAACTAATTTTCTTGTTTTTCCAGGAAATTGAAAAGTTAGTGTTATTTTAATATAGACCAGGACCCACATGTCCCTTAACAATTACTCCAGTGACTTTGGTCTGATTTAATTCTGTCTCCTGGGAGCATAGAAAAGAACTGAAGAGTGTAATTAGAGGAACAATATGAGAGAAAAACTTTGCTTTTCTGACTAGACCTGAAAAACACATTAGTGACTGCAGACTAGCTAAGAGGTTGCACAGTGATTTGAGAGCAGCAGATCTGGCCTGGGACACAGGAAGGAAGGAAAGAAGGCAGGTACCAGGGTCACTGTGGTTACAGCCTCTAGGATCAGCACAGATCCAGTGGGCTGAGGTGGCCGTACCAACTCACAAGATGTGATTAAAGCTGCTCTACAGGAGGCAGAAGGAGGTGGTTGCCTTAATTATGTGGGCAGGGTCAAATTAGTGGAATAATGGAAAAGGAGAGAACAGCTCAGAATTGCAGCTTTTTAAGAAATTCAGGTAGAGGGATGAGAGAGAGGAAGTAGGAAAAGGTTAAGGGACAGCTGTAGAGAGGAAAGGTAGGAAAGAGCTTTCTATGAAGCTGGAAAATTAAATTCATTTTTCAGAAGCATGGGTGTATGTGTGTGTGTTTGTGTTCTGTGACAGTTTCTAGGGAAATCTTCCTGCTCTCCATGGTCTGCATTTTCCTTATTGGATACAATTGGCTAGCTTTATGTGGGTTATCATTTTTTCACACACATATTTCTAAACTGATTCTAGTATCCTTTTACAGCTACCTACTTTAACTACTAGACCTCAGGTCGTCAAGATGGTGAAGTACACCAGAGAGCAGCAGAAACTTACTTTCTTACTTTCTTTTCTTT
>NDGM011181789.1:0-13878 GCA_002564305.1 Octomys mimax | reverse complement strand
TTAATATTTTATAAGTTACCACATTTAATCTTTTCAACAACCATGTGAGGTTGAAAATGTTTGACTTTTATTACAGTTGGGCAAAACCTGGGCGTAGACTGGTTAAATAACCTTCTGAGTATCAACTAATACGTGATAACATCTGAATTTTACCCTGATTCTATCTTAAACTCCAAAACCTATGTTCCCAATCACAGTGCCATACTGTTCACCAGCAACATCAGTTCCCTTTCCTTTGTGAAATTTTCTTATGGACATTTACTTTATTAACTCAACTGATATCCCTTAGTCTCAACTCACAGAAAACAAATCTTTTGAGTAAGCTTTCATATCATTTTGGGACTCAATTTCTTAATTTTGTTTACTAAAAATTGCCTTACACACCCCAGGCCATATTTTGTTTCATTCAAATTCTCTTTTTTTAAAAAAATTTCAGAATCCTGAGGCACTGTATTTGTCAGTGTGCCTTTTTCTTTACAGCTATCTTCTCAGTTCAGTTTGGTATTCTGTACTCCCATAGTCCTACCAGAATTTATCATCTCTGTCATGTACAGGGCACAAGCTTGATTTCTTTCTGTATAATATTTATACTTAACACCAGCAAACATACATGGAATATTAGTTTGGCTGTTAGATTCTAGGCAGATATAACAATTCTGAAATCCACTATGCCCATTACAGGGTTTGAGAAGTGTTGACCATACAGGACTGTGGATGAAAGTCCTAGCTCTGGTCTTCTATACAACTAGTCAAAATGGAGGCATTAGTTTGTGGATAAGAAGTTAGTACATTCCTTAGAAATTGGAATTAAAGAAACCAATTCCAAATTTCTGTGTAATTTAGACCAAATCTATTGCCTTAGAATGTATTAGAAGTGTTCTTTCTCTCATGATTGGACACTGGGAGAGCCTAGGTTTCAAGTGGGTGATTACAAGTTCTGGTTTCACATTGTACCATTTATTAATATCTAATTAATTATGTTTCATTCTGCTAATGGATTAAACCACTTAGGGAGGATATGTTGATGGAGAAATAAAACTTGAATTCAATAAACAAAACAGTATCTCACATCTTTTTCTTAAGAAAGTGTTGGGCTAAGCACTGGTCCATTTTACTTAGCAAGTTCAAAAAAAATCCTTTTGTGATACAGCCTCTAAGTACTTCTGTCTGCAGTCATTAAAGTGGGAATATTCATTTCCAAATAGATCCTACCCTGTTTGAGCTTGACTTTCACATTCTCCATGCAATAAAAACCACACAATAAGTGTCTGTGTAATGAGTAAACAGTTTAGAGATTAAATGGAATGCTTAATATAATAAAGTTCCCTTGCAATGGGAAAAAGTTCTTTTGATATGCATTTGATACGAATGCATTAATTTCAACAAAAAATATGGTACAAAAAGGTCGTGCATACAGAACATTTGAGGCGGCCTGTAGAAGGAGAAGGGATTTACTGTGCTTACCATTGCCATAATCAGAATGGTTCCAAGTTGTAATTTTGTCTGACTTGGAAATTAGATGGGATCAAATATGGGATCAGATCTACTCAGCCCTTCTGTGGGAAAATATCCAAATCCAGCTGCAGCAAGGAGAGTGACTGATTCAGAACTAATGTACTCTACTCAGTATCTGCTGTTTTTCATTAATATGCATAATATTGCTGTTTTATATTCTTGATTAAAAAAAGGCTTTTGTGGCTTATTGGTTGAACTTGTACAGCTGGATCTACTGTAAAAGGCTTTTTCATTGACATGTTACTACAGATTTCAATGTACTTGCTGTTCTCCTTATTTTCTTAATAAGGTAATTCAAACTTAGAATAGTTACTATAGTCTCAAAGCTTGATTGAAAGATGCATTCAGTGTTTCTCTAAATACACAGCAATTATAACAACACAGCTGTAGTTAAAGATAGAATTTGTTATGTATCTTGACAGCTTTGCTTCTCAATTACAGCAGGCTCACATAAGGTTTATTCATTTCAATTCCACATTTACTGAGCACTTGACTCTAAGTTACTGAACTATGTACTATGCCTCTATAAAGGGTATGTATTTTTAAGGAGCTGATTGATAGTCTTGTAAAGGTGTTTGGTGTATACACCAAAAAAACTATAAGGAACAACATAACACATGCTATATTAGATATAAAAATAATGCCACTGGAACTAGAAGTTGTCAGGGTTGGATAGGTTGGGGAAGATTTTACAGAACTGACATTTAAGCTGAACCTCTGTGGGCATCTGAGATTCAATTTAGACATTCAAAAATGAGGATATAGAAAGGCTACACATTGTATGGACAAGTAACATGCTAAGCCAAATGTAAGGAAACAGAAGTATATATTGTTTTGTGGAGTACTGTAAATAAACCTTCATGGCTCTAGTGGGGACAGTGGGAGAAAAGTGATAGATTACAAGTAGATTTTTTTCAAAAGACATTGAGTTGCCATTGAAAACTTGTCAGCAGAAGAGAAAGGTTACATAGTATGACTCAGGCTTCTTGTATATGGGATGGAATGGAAAGGATAAAGATTAGAAACAAAAGGCTTAGGATAATTTTAAATGTTTCAAATGAGAGATGCTACAAGCCTGAATTAGGTTAGTAGCACAAGGGATGTAAAGGGATATGTAACAGAGACAAGGTAGTAACTGAACTAGATGAGACTGTATGTGGGAAGTAAGGTAAAGGGAGGAGTACAAGATGACTCTAAAGATTCTTTTGTACATGAAGTGAAGGAATGATGATACCATTAAAAGTGATAGGTAACACAGGAACAAGAGAATATTTGTCACATTATATGAGTTATTTTTAATGTTAAAATAATTGTGAGCCTTAGATCTCTTTTGTGCTGAATTTGAGCTTAAAATTTTGAATGAAGAATTCATTAAAATATTTCAGAGTATGATAGTAATAGTGAAACATACTATTTGCTACATTATCATGTATTATTTTTTATTAAATACATTATTTTAAAATGTAAGGAAAATAGGCAAGACCCCTGATATTTTCTCTTAGCCCACGCAACATGCAAAAGTTAGAAAATAATTTTATATGCTACCACGTGCAGAAACATTGCTATTGTGTGACATTTGTAGTATGACAAAACCCTTAAAATAAAATTTTCTGGTTGAGACATCTATAAAGAAATAAAGTTCTGCGAAAATTGGCCAGCTATTATGAAATTTAAATATTTGTACTCATTACGTAAGATTGTCTGGGTTTCAAGGCTGAATGAAAAGGACTCCAGGCCTCCTTAAAAGTAAACAGTATACTTCTGATTTGTCTAGTATAATATCAACTAACTAAATTTGATTAAAATAAAAGTCAGTGACTTCTATTGCCTCTATTTTGCAATACTTTTGTGTAATCTGTTCTCATTTGGGAAGCCTTCCAGATGTTTTGTTAATATAATTTCAATTTATAAGACTTGTTTTTATATTGTAATTGAGTGGTGTCTTAACTGTGAAACTCAGACCAGGTGTCATTCTATCCAAAGGGTCTTCTGCAATGTGTAGAAAAATGTCCTTTGATACTTTAGCTTCCTTGATTTGCCTAGATTCTCAAACCTGCAAAGAGGGAGAAGAAAGGATTTTCATGGCGACTGAGTCCATCCTCCATTATAGTAATTTACATTAACAACAAAAACAAATCATTTTTTGGCAATCAACTATTGTCCCTAAGCTTTGAGCTCAGTCATATAATGCAGTTAAAATAAATAGCTCTGAGTAATACTATGGAACGATTTAAATGGTCCCTTAGGTATAGACATTGCCTTATTTTTTGTGAAGAGAAGACAATCTTTGAAATTTAGTCAACATAACAGGGGTGTTATTACTGTATATGGTGTCTAAAAGATCCATTTCAATATCTGATTAAAAATACTTAATGTTAATCTGTCATAATAATCTAGCATTGAGTAGTTAAATGACTTTAGACAAGTTAGAAGTCCAAATTGCTGTCTGATTGCATTTATTTAATTTTATGCTACTATTTATTATAACTTTGGTACTGATCCACAGAAAGTAACACCCCAATAGAGCAAATGTGAACAGCTTTACTTTACCAGCAGGTTTCTGCCCTCTGTTTGCTGACTACTATAAATATTTTCACAAGCCATTTGAAAAAGCAAAATTCTCTTAAAAGAATCATAAGCTTAGTGGCATGTGGTTATAGATGAGTTTTGGACTCCAGACCTTCTTGTTCCTCTCTAGTAACAGAATGATATAAAGATGACATAGATGATTAACTTGTTATATAAAGAGACTTACACTTTTTGGGGGGTTAATGACTTTCTTATTCAAAAACATTTGAAAGATATTTTTCCCACTATAAAATTCATTGGCTAGCATTTTAACTTTTGTTGGAATATTGACCTATGATTATTTTATTCGGTATTCCTCTATAGCCCTTCAAAAAGATACCTACCAATTTTAGTGTCCCAAATTTTCTTAAGAAACATATTTGGTGGTTCTAGAATTTTCAAAGTTTCCATAGGAACAAGAAATCTTGGAACCATGTTTTTTTTTTAATCTTACTGCTTTGACTTACAGTTATATAAATGAAGAGTCTTATCACTTCAAACCAAGCAAAATTAGTAAGACACCCATGATGTGCTAGTTCAGTGTGCCTTGTGATTAAGGAAAACATGTATATATCTGAGAGCTTAAAATATAATTAGAATGACCAGATCTAACTTTGTGACAAGGTAACCAAGCCCTCTCCCCCCAGGCAGTGAGCCACAGAGGGAGTGGTTATGGAGAACTTGATAACTACCCTGTGCTAGGGAGGTGAGAGCCCATATGTATTTGTGAGGAGTAACAACTTCTAAAAATGCTTTCTATTGACAGTGATGTACTTTATTGGGCTTTCACCTAATGGATACTTAGTAACTACCTGATAGTTTTCCAAAGCATTTTATTTGTTACTTTGGTTTTCATTTGTTACTTTGGTTTTTTTTTACTTGCTTTCATTTGGAAATCTATGACTGTGGTGTTGAAAGCCTTATATAACCCTTCCCTCTCTTTTATGACTAGATATACCCTAACATACTGTAACTTTCTTGAGTCAGACTGAGTAGTGTCCATCAAGAACTTAACTTGTGTTGGTTTCCATTACAGCCTTATGTCCGTATTCCATTGCTTTTGAAACTTGGCAGATTTGGAACTTGACACATTTGGATGTGGAAATTTGTCCTGATAGCTGTCATTTGTTTGGCACTCAATAAACAAGCTAGAACTTGTTGGTATACTTTGCCTAGTGACTTGCTACCCTTTCCAGCCTAAACAATTTGTTTGATATGTGTTGGTTTTGGTATTCTTTGTACCTTCTGGAACCAATTAATAAAGAATATTAGTGACCTACCATAAGATATAAAGTTAGAGCTCTCTGTCATAGTAGACATGTAGCTAACAACACCAAAGTGGAAGTAAAAGCTCTCAAATTCAAAATAATTGGCAGTCCAGTAGTACAATAAAAGTGAATGAAATATTTATTTTAAGAACTATTTTGCCTGGTTTAGTATTACAGGTAATTCAAAGTGAACTTTAAGCCCTCTACAGAGATCTACTTTTTAACATACACAAAATGTTTATAATTATGATGCTATAGTGTTCATAAATGGTTAATTCTAACATCTGGAAACTAATTTGCCATCTTTAAACAAGTCCTATACATTACAATCTTAATTATAAAATTGATTCACTTAGCAGACCATTCTTTTCTGGACTTTTAACATGAAACCTTCAGCCTAGGTCTATTTGAATTAGCACAGATTTTTAAATAGTGAAACCCAAATTAATGAGGTTTTATTCTGTCATGAAGACTTTGTTTTCCATCACTGATAATTATTTCCAGGAAAGCTAAGTCCACCGAAAGTACTTACTCATTTTTCTTAATGTTGTTTAGTAAAGTCTAAGAAGTTTTTTTTTTTGTTGTTGTTGTTGTTTTTAAAGTCACATAGTGAAGGACATGGTTAGGGCAAAGAAAATGAGGTGCTTATAATCTAATCTCTTAGATTAGTGGAATATGCTCAGAGAAGCATTTTATGCCAATATTATGTCGTATAAAAGTCAAACCAGACCTTAGTTAGAATTTCAAAGTCTATGTGATTGAGAAAATGTGTGCTGGTGCATATTAATGCTTTAAGCTTCATCAGTGTGGAAATTTTAAGAACCTATTAGTTGACAAACATTCTCATGGACCCACAAGATATGCACCTTTCCCATCCATCTTCCCTGGAGGCAGCCTTTTCCTTCTAGAGAATTCTGGTTGATTTGGAAGCTAGATTTTCAATAAGTTTCCTTCTTCCCTTGGTTGTTTACTAACCTGAAATCCTACAGAGAACAGAAAGTATAGCCATACAGCACTTTAAGGGATTTTTAAAATTTGTGAATTAATGTCTGATTTATTAGTGCTATATCCATTTAGAGAGACTGTTACTTTTTCCTTGTGATTGCCTTTGATGTCTTAAGATTCATGCAGTTCATAAAATGTCCTTTATAAGAAGATATAAAACCATAAAAATAGACTAGTAATATGGTTTGCTCTACATTTCAGGTATTACAAATTAGTGTAACAGCACCACAAATGTAGGAAATCATTGAGATCCTTCACTGTGTTTCCCTAAAGGGGAAAAGACCTATGAGATCAGAGAAACTCTATGCCTGTAACATGGAAAATTATTACCTATTTATAAGAGTATATGTGTTTTAGATAGAAGGTTGCTAAACTGTACTGCAGCATGAATGCATAGTCACCAAACTAGAAACTAAAAAGAGCAGTTACCCTCTTCTAAATGAACAGCATTTAATAGAGAGAAACGGGGAAGACAAACTTAATGGAACAGTTTTTAAGTTCATGAATGAAAGATATTCATAAAACATAAGAAAAATATATAAGGGAAAACTGACCATATAATATAAACAGTGGAGTCATTTAATGTTTATTATACTAACAAATGTTTATTAAATAAACTCATTCATTAAATGTTAATTTAATAACTATTCTGTACTAGGCATTGAGTGTACAATGGTGAGCAAAAATGAACATAGTCAATATATGGATTGAGTTATGGTCTGTGAAATTATATATACATGGGCATATGTAATTGAGTTAATTTTTTCATTAGGGTTCCTATGGGATTTGCTTAAACTGGTAAATTTTTTACTGATGGATTTTTATCCATAAAAGTTAAGAAGTAGCTAGGCCTTGTGAGTTTTGGTATCTTGATTTTCTTCCTTTTTAATATCTAAAATGTGAAACACTTTATGAGATTTATACTCATCGTTAGGTGCTTTGAGTAGTTCATTGGCATGCTAGTCATGTTATAGCAACATAGTACAACTTCCACTCATCATATAATGATAAATATTAAAATAGTTCCATAAAGCATGTGTTCCATAAGACCTAGTCATTGCCCCTGGATATATCCTTTTGGCACACAGGAGGTCCTCAGTACATATTTGCTAGAATAATTAACCCATGTTCATAAATACTACCTTCCATCAATAATCATTAGGACTTCCATTTATTTGTGCTAAGTTTTGCAGCTATGGAAGATTGAGCTATTGTCACATGACTGTAATTTAAATTACATGGCTTTTATCTACTGCATTTTTCCATCCTCAAATGGTGCTGTTTCCTTTCAGTATCTGTTGTGGTTTTCCTAATATGTACTATAGGACAGAATCAGCACTTGTCATTAGTTCAGCAGCAAATTATGGAGCTTTTCCAACATATTTTATTATCCAGTGTTCTTGTCTCATGGAAAAAAAAAAAACCAAGACCTTTCCACTGAGAGAGCACAGCAGTTTTTAGTGGTAATAAAATTGAAACCAAATAAAATTTTGTTTGCTTTAGAAATTAGCTTTCTGAGATATAACTGGACAAGAGATGAAGAGTTAAAAAATGTCCCATTCTTGTTTTGGGCTCATTTTAAACATATTTGTTAAAAGAAGTAAAATCTGTTCTAAGTTAAGAGATTGAAAAGTAGGTTGGATTAAAGTCTGAGAGCTTTAGCAGCATATGAAAAACCAAACTTCTCCTGAATGGAATCTACACATGATGCTTTGCTACTTACTTACTTGAAAATCAGCACTGAGGTTTTCTTGCCCTGACTTACAGTTTGACATATTTGTTCACATATAATAAGAACGTACGATGGATTTTACAATAGGGACATATTCTTTAGGTTAGAGTTTGGTAAAAAGGGAAATAAATACATTATTTTAAAACTGTGTAAGTGTTTTGTGGAATGATCCTTCATGTAACTCAGCAGCTAAGAAGTAAGGATGGGATGGAATTCATGAACTGCAAGGCAAGAAGAACAAAGTAAAAGCACAGTGAAACAGGGAGGGTGAGGAAGACAGACAGACAGACAGACAGACAGACAGACACACACACACACGCACACACTTACAGACTACCAGAAGTGCTTCAGAATCTCTTGAAATGAAGGACTGGACCAGAAATGCAAGAAGGGCTGTAGTTAAGATGGCCATTCCCACATGCATTGTTGGTGCTTTGCTAGTCCCTCACCCTTATCTGCTAAGTTTCTAGGTTTTGCTTGGCTTTTGCATGCTAACAAGTGCCTGGTGCTTGACAGTGTTTCAGTTAATACTGAGCAGCTCACTGTTTCTTTGTTCTGGCAGTTCCCTGCTGCCCTAGGCATGATTTTCCTCTTTGCTTTTTGAACTTCCGCTCTGGAGTATTATTAGTTTAGGATAGAGCTGGTCAACAAGTATGTGGAAAAATAATGGAAAAATCAGTGGGTTTGGGTGGGGACAAGGGAAGTCAGGAAATGTAGCATATAGTCCCTGTCTTGCTACTCATTAATTGTGTGACTTTGGGCACATAATGTTAAATATCAAGTGAGAATGCAAACTAGATGATTCTAAGCACTTGCAAATTTGAGATCTGGTTGATTCCATGACTATAATTGACCTTTTTAAAAATTCTGTATATTGGATACAGGGTCTCTCTATGCAGCTCAGACTTGTAGTGATGCTCCTGTGTCAGCCTCCCCAATGTTGAGATTACAGGCATGTGCCACAATGCCTGGTTTCTGTGGCTGTCACAATGCACCCAGGGTTCTGAGGCCAGTATGGCATGCAGTACCTGGGATCAAACTTGGGTCCTTGTGCTTGCCAGGCAGGCACCTAGACCTCTGAGCTATTGCTGTAGTCCTGTGCCTTCTTCTTGGAGAACGCTATTAAGGTTTCTAATAGAATATGGCATTAGCTTTGCTTTGTAGGTCTGTTTCAGGTTCAGTTAGGATAAAGCATGTGAAGATAGTTTGGAAGTTCTATGAAGGATCATAGAAAGTGGACATAATATGAGTAGTGAAAGGGTATTTGCATTAAAGATAACGTATAATGATGAAAATGAAAAAAAGAATTACATTTAAGTGAATGTGAGGCAAATTACAGAAGCCTTAAAAAGCTTGTATTTATGGGGAAAAAAATTTTGTATTTATGATTATTATAGAGAAACAGGCCATTTAAAGTTACTTGTGTCAGGTATTTGATTCAAGAAACACTGCCTGCTATGCTGAATAAGCAACTAGAAAAAGAGTAAAGCTCTCAAATTGCCTTTGCAATCCTATCTTCATCTCAAGGTTATACTAAAAGCCGTACAAGACAATGGCCAACTGATAGTATTCTTTTGTACTCCCTGAAGGCTGAAATAGAACATGGAAGCTTGTACACAAGGAGAAGGGTCATTTTGACCCAGTGGCAGATGATATGAACATGAGACTGCCTTGCAGGCTGACTTGTAGACTTGTCTTTGTGACACATGAGTAGCAGTATAGGTGACGACTATATGCTTTTGTATTAGCAGTCATTTGTCTCTTCTACTACCCCTTCCCCATTTTTTTCATCTCTATCTTACCTTCCAGGTTAGAATGAGGAAAGGAAAGTGAAAAACATTGGAAAGTGGAGCTTGGTAGAGGAAGAAAAATGCAGATGAAAAGCATTGCACCTTTATTGTAATGAAGGGTTGTTGAGTCTATCCCCCTATCCATCTCCCTGCCTCTCGTCCTCCCTCCCTCAATATAGTTTATAGTTTCCTTTTACCTCACCTTAGTATGACTTCACTCTTTCCCTTAGTTACCTTAGCTCCCAGTCAGTGACATGTGAGAACTTCAAACAAGCCACACACATACACACACACACACACACACACACACACACACATGCTAATAACCAGCATGCTGTCTCACCAGATCAATACTATCTAGGACTGGCAATAGTTTTAGAAAGGATGGTAAACCAATAGATAAGAAAAAGGTGCCAGTATATGTTTTGCAGTTTAAAGCCTTTACTTCATAGATTTGATTATCATGGAAGGACAGAAGAAAAAAAAAACTATATGGTTCTTTTGGTGAGTTTGAAAAAAACATATTCCAGTTGGAAAATCAAAGTTAAAAATTAGAACCAGACCCTAACAGCCTAGATATGTCCAAATCCTAGCACTTTGGTAACTCTATTATGACTTCCAACAGATTAAATTTCAAATTGTGAAAGGACTTCAGAATAGGGAAAGGCTTAGTATACCACTATTAGGGCTTATTAAATTTAGATAAAACAGATGTTTTTCAATGGCAGCAGCTCTGAATCACCAAAGTCAAAACAGAGAAGGAATAGAACAAAAACTCACTAAAAAGTTGCCATTTATCAGAACCTGCTAACATGTACACCTAAAGCTTTCAGATAAACTCCATAAAAGAAGGCATTAACTTGGGAACATTTTCCTAAAAATGATGAAATGTGTGCATATTTCTGTTGATTTATTGACATTCTCCAAGAGATACTGTGAAAAGAGGATGGGCTTTTAGAAGCAGGTAATGTGTGTTCAAATTTCAACTCTCTTACCTACTTTATTACCTTTGGACAGTTGCTTAATTTCTTTTTTTGTCTAGAAATATTGACTTTATTGGTAATTAGTGTGTGGATATACATTATGATCACATCCATCATAAAGAATTCGTACCTGAACATGATATAGCTCTTTTTCCCTACCCTCCCATTAGCTGAATGGACTATAATTTATTTTAGATAGTGGCTGGTGCCTGTGGCTGATATTTTTTGCCAGTGGGCCAAAGGCATCCAGCATACCATGCTCACATATTAAGTTTTATTAGAACAAATTCACTTTCAGTTATTCGGCATGGTTATTTTCATGCAATGACTGGGAAATGCATACAACGAAAGAGACAAAGTGGTTTGCCAAGACGGAAATATGGCTTTCTGGTCATTGAGTATCACTGAAACTGCTTTCTTTGTCTACAAAATGGGATTATTTAGAAAACTTAACAAGATGATACATATATAGTACCTTATTCTCAGTAAGTTCTCAACAGATACTGGGCCTTTGGTACTGAAGTATAATTTTTTTTCATTGTGTCATGTCCACATATACTAATACCAGTCTTCTAAACCTTGATCAACAGCAGTTTCCAAAGAGAGATACACACAGGAGTGCCATCATGGAGTGAAATTCTACTTAGGATCATTTTATTTCATACACAACAAAATATTTAAACTCCACTAATATATAACATTTGGATTGACCTCGGCATTCTCATTTGGTCCATTTTGGAGGGTCATGATCACGAACAATAAATAAGAGATCCTGAGGAAAGGGTGAGATCTCCATTTGGTGGGGTTTGTTTGGTGAGAGTTGATAGCACACACATTCTTTTCATTTACTGTCAGCATATGAAGTCCATTTCGGCTTACATGTGCCTGGGTAAATAGAACTAGATTAGTAGTTCTTAATAGTATTATCTTCAGCCTATAGTTTCTTTGTAAGAATCTTCTAAGGATATTCAACCATTGTGAGTAGGTTACCTAAACCTAGATAAACACATTTATGCAGAATAAGCAAGTGACCTAAAAGGTTCCTACCAAGGAACAATGGGTTGATGATAATATTAACAAGGCTAGCACAAGGATCAACTTGAGTTTTGCATTTTAGGTGCTATATATATTGGCAGGGAACTATTGTTATACCTTAGAGACATGTCTTTGATGGTCATGGGCAAGTAATGCTCATTTAGAGTTGTAGAAATATCTAAATTCCAACATAATTTAAGAGGAAGCTCATCAGTTTTATAGAATCTTAACTTAGAGGACACAATGGAGAGATCCCTGAGAAATCTGAAAGTCTTACATCACATTATTTTGTGTGACAGCCTCTGGAAAGTAGAAACAGTCTCACATTTTCAGATTCCCCCAAGATGAAAATTGTTAGTGGCCATACTATAATGTGTTTTTCAAACCCACGATTTTTTTTTTTTGCAGTATCATGAGAGCACTGTTCTTATCATGTACGGTGATAAATGACTCAGTCTTAAAGAACCTGAGTCATAAGGAGAAAATTAAATTGTAGTCATATATTTTAAAGAATTTTCAGCAGAAAAAATAAAATAAAAATGATTTCTAGTAGTTCATTTCTAAAAACAGGATGAGTAAATCTGGAAACTCAACAGGAAAAACATTTTGTGGACATTATATAAAAGGAAGTGAGAAATGTTTGCCATGCACACCTTTAGCCATCTGTTTATGTTTCTTCTATTTTCCAGCTTTAATTCTGCTCTACTGAATCATATTTACAACTATTCCCTTAATTTCAATAGGAGGAACATGTAGCCTAGGAGGAAGATTCTCATGACACTGCTCTGGTCATCACAGCTTATCACTCAAAGAGTATTTATCCCTCCTGGTGGGCAGCTATGGCTGTCTCACAAAGAATAAGGGCTTTTAAGAATTCAACATTCCAGGAATTTAAAATTGCAAGCTCATCAGGAGGCAGTAGATGATAGAACTCATATTGGCTAATGAAATCTCATGGGATGGGGGCCAAATAATATATATCAAATCTTACCAAAACTATTTACCTGTACTTCCCTCTGCCTCTTACTCTTCCACTTTGCCTTTCCCCCTTTCCCTCTTTTTCCCTGTGTTTCTATTTTAGCTCTTCCTAAGTGTGCCCGTTTTTTGTACTTTATTTGTCTCCCAAACCCTCTACTTGTTTTTGTTTTCCTCATCTTTATTTCTTTGTATACTCTTCTGTTTTTTCCCATTCTGTCTCAGGCTTTGGTCCTTTCTTTGAATACTGATCAACTACATATAATATCATATTGAAATAATTAATAAACATTAATAGTTATTAAGTAGCAAGTAGCTTGTATTTATAACTGAGGGGAAAATAACTTCTAATTAAGTAACACTGTACAGATGGCTTATAAATGAAAATTTTCCTTGGAGTCATACCCCTAAAATAAGGTTCTCCTTTCTTCACTAACGTTGTGTCTTTTGCTCTTCCTATCTGCCCTTAGGTTTGGTGAATAGTCACAGTATTTGCATTTCATTCTGTGTGTTTCATTTCATGAATTTGCAGAAACTAAAATTTCCACTTACTGAGAGAGTTTATGTATTATTTTTCAGATGGTTTAGGATTTCAGTGTTCTAAATTTCTGAGGTTCAAGCATATCTTTATGTGAATTCTGTTTCAGATGCTCTAATGGGGAATGACAAAATATGGAATTTTCTGGTGGTTGAAATCTCTCATGAAAAAAATTTATTTAGCCTTATGCATACTTCATTTGCTTCTCTTTACCTATACAAACAGCAGTTTTTACATTTTGGGTTTAAATACTTCTTTGTCCTGAAGAATGATTGCATGCAATAGGAAGCCCCTCTGAGTTTGATAACTTTCCACTGGTTAACTAAGGCCATCAGTGTTTTAGAATGCAAATAACCAGCGAATGAACGGCGATACAGATTCATTTCAATCATTATGGTCACATACTACATTGCTTATGATAAGCCTAGTAATAGTTAAAGTATTGCTTCTTCTCAAGTATTTTTTTTTT
>NDGM011181782.1:0-15965 GCA_002564305.1 Octomys mimax | reverse complement strand
AACTCAGGCCCTTGCACTTGCCAGGGAAGCGCTTATTCTACTGAGCCATCTCCTCAGCCCCTTACTTTTTCTATTTCTTAAGTAAGCATGGAAACATGGGTCAAAATCTTCAAGTGTTTAATGTAGATAGCAGGTCAAGAGATGCTCTATAGCTGCATGGATAGTGCGGGAGTCAAATTAAATGCAACCTACTCCCCTCATTACTAAGGAATTTTATTTGGTCATAGACAAAATAATAAATTCAGGTTTTTTCAGCATGAACTAAATTACTTTCTTAGGTGCACATTACTCCGTTTAGCTCTTTGCTTTTTGAAGCCCAGGCATCCTATTAAGAATATTTTAGTAATTCTACTATAGCTTAGTCTTTACACCATCTGAGCTACATAGGACAATCTGTGAAAGAGTAAGCTGACTTGAGTTACTCTGAGGTCTTAAAAACTTAGTATTCATCTAACACGCTCAAAATAAAATGCAAGTGTCAGACTAATAATATTTTAAAAGTAAAATAAAATCAAAAGGAGCTGCCATTGTATAATTTTTGTTTGGGGAAGGTGTTACGGGGTGTGGAATAAATGCTCACAGAAGGGTGAGCGATTAATGCTTTTGTCTTTTAATCCGTTATTTCAATATCTCCCAGAGTCAAGAGCAATGTAGGAGTCAGAATGCAGCCTATATTTTCTTACAAGTAAATGCAAAGCAAAGCTAAAAAAGAAATAAAAGCTAAACACACTTTTAACAAATTTCACTTTCCACAATTTTAGGCCCTAAGTACATAAAAAAGCACTAATATGAACATGAAAGAAGTGCTACATGAACAAGCAGTGAGATGGACATGCCCAGACACAATGTGAAGTCTCAGCTCTTCTCAAGTGAGGACTGCGACAGTCCTCGCAGCTCTATGCCGGGAGGGATGCATGACATCCTCCCCGCAGACTCCCTCCAGTCAGTCAGCACTGTGCTGTCTAAGACAACCTCGCATCTAATCAGCTCACTTATTATGTGCAAATCATTAAGAATCGCGATCAGACTAACAATGGAAATTAATTTTATTGATTTTAATAATTTTTAAAAACTTAAAATAATTGCTTCAAAGAAAAATTTCTAGGGGTCAGTGAAATTGCCCAGTGGACTAAAGTGCCTCCATAGGCAAACTTAGGCAAGTGCAGGGACTGGAGTTCAATCCCTGGCACCGCGTCCCATGCCAGCCCCACCCACAGGGCCACCCATACTAGGCATGGTGGTGCACGCCTGTAATCCCAGAACTGGGGAGACTGAAAACAGAAGGATCACTAGGAGTCCGAGCTCCCAGTGAGCTCCTAGTGAGACCCTGTAACAACCAAATACATTTTTAAAAAAAGAAAAAAAATTCCTAGCAGATCTAGTAATAAGAACCAAGTCTAAGATGTAGGAGAATCTACTGATATGCTTGAAGAAATTATAATCTCCTGTATGGTTTTTACATGCCTCTATCCCCCGCTCTCAATACCTCTGCACTTTACACTGTATTTCCACCAGGCTGCACTCTTTTTTAACATTTATCAGGTAAGTACGCAGCGTTTGTAATATGGGATCAAGACACTTATGGCAACGAGAAGTGCTGTTGAGATTCAGATTGAGATAAGAGGACAGCCTGCCTCCAGAAAATCACTTAGGAGGGTTGGCTTTTGGAGAAAATGGCATTTGGTACTTCAAACCCTTGACAGCCTTCCTGAGTAGTAATCTGATTAGCATAAGGTGCCTACTGGCAAGAGAAAATTCTCAACTGTTTAAATTTCTCTGTTTGATGAGTGCCAAAATTTAAAAAAGTTAAAGGATAATTAGTAGGTTTAAAATAAAACATTTCTAATTCATAAGTAGATATATTTAAAAATAATTCAAATTTTTAAATGTTAGTATCTATTCTTTAAAATTTATAGAGATTTCTTAGAAGTATAAACAAGTATGGATAAATTCAGTAAAAAGCAAATTAGCTAACATGTTCCTGGAGAAATAATACCAATACTACCAAAACAGAACCTAGTTGGATAAAGAAATACAATTTTAAAATGAATTTATTCCTTTAGGAGTCATAATGGTAGCATTTGGCCAGTAAATATGCAAAACTTACACATTTGCATTAAAAATCAAGTTGCTAAATTAGGCACTCTTAAAAGGTTAAATCATAAATTTCAGTAATTTAAAACAATAGACTTGAAAGTAGTTGATAAGAATAGTTGCATGTTCATGAAAATGATAAAATATGTCTTCTCTGCTATTGGAATAACATTTGTCTTCTTGCTCAATTACTGGCTGCTACAATTTTATCTATGGTTATAAATATTCAACAATACGCAGGGTAAGAACTTAAAAGACCTTCCTATTAAGCCAGTATGCCCATGCCTTTGAGACTCAACTGATCAAGCAAAAAGTTTTCATATGAAGAGTCCAACAGAACTATGAACCATTAGACACACTAACGCTAATGTACAGAGAAACTGAGCAGAAAACACCAAGCCGATGGATACAGGGCACAAAACCGGTGAGAGGAATCATGGAGTAGTATATTTCACGTGGGCAAGCAAGGTCAGCTGTGGTTTGGTTCTTTCTGTGGAGCTAAAGGCAAGCGTACTTTTACAAAATGACATTCATTGAGGTGCATTTTTTTTCTGGAAGATTTTATAAGGTACGCGCTCTAACAGGTACCTGCTTGGACAAAAATAACATCTTTGTGTTCCCATGTAAGTGTGGCCTGCCGCTTGGCACTTTGTAGATTACTTCTTGAAAAGGAAGTCCTGCTTTCAGCAATTTTTGAGGAAACAGATGAGCGCTGTCTTCCTATAGCCTCTGATTTTAGGAGATGGAGTCAGGGACAGAACAACTATTTTTGTTAATGTTCTCATTGTAGGTATAGCAACCACCACGGCCAACGGGAAGCTGGAACTTTTTCAAGACAATAAATTAGAAGAAAAGCTAGCAAGGACACCGTAGACCACAATTCAACTGAAAGAAGGATCACAGAATCTTAGGATGTGAAGTAAAAACAAGTCTTCTATGAGACTCCCTAACCTACAGGTAATACTGAATCTACACTACTGCTGAATCTACACTACTACACGTACTGCTGATCTGGACTGTGGTCAGAAATGCAGTGGACACCAGGCTTGGAAGGGAAGGGCTTGGTGAATTATTTTTCCCTCTGTTCCATGCACTAAGACAAAGCAAGCCATCCCACACATACAGACTGAACTGCTTTGCAGCTCATTTTAGTAAGTTTTTAGTTTCTGCAACTTTTATGAAATGTTTTTTTAATTTGGTACATGGTCTCACTATGCAGCTTGGACTCATAATGATCTTCCTATTTTAGCCTCCCCAGTACCAGGATTACAGGCATGCACCACGACACCCAGTTTCAGTGGCTGGCTCAGCGCAGAGACAGCATGAAATGCAGTACCAGGGATCAAACCCAGGTAATTGTACTTGCCACGCAGATGCTTAGACCACTGAGCTATCTCCCTGGCCCTATAAATGTTTAGGCCTTAAAAATATAATGCAAATCTGATTTTATCCCATAGACTGGGGTCAGAAAGAACTAAGATTTTGGTCACTTGTGATGTGTTAGGGATAATTCATGCAAGCTTCCTCTTACTCATAATAATCATCCCAAGAAATGTTACTGAATTAAGGTTCCAGGAGGTGAAGTTGTTTGCCGAGATCCAAAGATGGAGGAAACAGCAGAACTGAATTAAAATCCAGTTTTATCTTGCTCCAAACTAACTGCTTTCAATTGATCATGTCTTGAAAGCATGATTAAACTATGTAATTCTCATGCTAGGACCAGTCATACAGGCCTATTATATAAAACGGAGGTATTCTCTAATGACAAAGTATTTTTTTTTTGTGTGTGTGTGTATGTGTGTGTGTGCTTGAAACCAATTCTGGATCAAACTAAACTATGGCCTTTGCTTGTGAACCTGATTCTTTTTTTTCTTTTTCTTGATCTTCTTTCTTTACGGTTTCCAAATATACTCCTGTTCTTTTATCCTTATTTCAGGGTTTTATTTCTCACCTTATACTACTGTAATAAAAGAGACCAGCTACCAGGTCAAGTTGCAAAATGGTGTGTGCAATTCCCAATATATGACCTATAGTAGCATTTTTGTTACTGGCCACTTCAGTTCATATGCTCAGGTTCTTTTGCTTGTTGCTGACCAACTCAAAGGAGTCATTTATTTTGGTAAAAAGGACATTTATTCAAAGATAGCTTGGAGGAGATGGAGGGGCCCATCTGCCTGAAATCATTGCTGGGGTCCTGGGGTCTTTTGTAGCAAGGAACAGTGGGGGAGGGAATGCAACAAGACAACAGACTGTTCAGGCATCCATGTCTCCTTGCTCCAGACAGCACCCTCCTTTGCCCACGGGAATGAAATGGGGCTTGCCTTCCTCACGCCTGAATCTTCAAATTCTATCCATTCATCTAGGTTGAGGAAAGACAACTGGGCTTTTTACGCTTTAGAGCCCAGGAGGTTTGAAGTCACTTGTTGCAAAGAGCCATTTGCAGTGCTTGTTCCAGTTCTATTTTATACCATTATGGTGTTAACTCTGATGTTATTTCTATAAACTCTTACTATGAGATGACGATCTGGCCTCGCAGCTCTGAAGTGGCAGGGCTAGTATTGGAAAGCATCGCTCTAGGGTCTAGGTTTCTAAACACTTGCATACTTTGGTGCCCACTGAACTTATTATAAATATAACTACTGACCATCCTACACAAACTACAAAAACTAATGAAAGTAGACTCAAAGGATAAATATATCACATACCAGAGAATGATTACTATAATGAATGAACTGTCCTGCTTTTTACTAGTAAGATTCAAACTATCAAATGTATAATGTAATTTCAGAAAAAGGAAAAGCATAAATTAGAGTAGAGAGAAATGAGTAGGAATGAAATTCAGTTTTTATGGGACCTATTTTAGGTACTACGTTTAACATCATAACCTGGTATACAATGAATACATATCTAAAAGTTTCACAAAGCAATACTAATTACTATTATGTGCAGTATCCTCTGACATTTCTCTTTCTCTTTCATTTCTTGAATAATGCTCATGGTGATCTGGAAAAATGGATTTAATATATACTAATGGGCCAGACTCACACTTTGAAACACATCATACCAGAAAACTATCAAATACTGTGCTGTTACTTTTCTCATGGCAGACAATATTAATGCATCTCAGCATTCTTTCACTTTTTTTTCCAGCATTCTTTCTAAATGCAGCATTCTAAGCAGCAACTATTAACTGGAGGTGGAATGAAGATATGACATAATAAGCAAGTACTAGGAGCCACAGGGCAGAGCTAGACAAGGCAATTTTGATTATCCTGAATAGCACCCAGCACATAGCAGGCACTCAGCTGTCCATTAAAAGTTCAAAAAGTAAAATGACCACTAACATCAGAGGATACGCTTTGGTTCTGTAAGGCCCTCTGTGGCTTCCTGCTCTTCCTCCCTCCACTACACTGCTATCTTTCAATATAAATCTTTCAAAATTTTATGGATTTGAGTACTGTATGTACTTTCCCTCCCTCCTAACCCGGCCTTGCAGTAAGTTATCTAAACCATGCTACTTGATAGTATCTCTGTTCTCTTAAAAAATAATTGGTTTACATTTTTTAAGTTAGAAGAAAAAGGATCATGAATTTGAAAATCATAAGAGTCCCCTAATAAATCAGTCCTAGGAGGAAAACTGACATGTTAGGATCTAGGCTGGATCTGGATGCATATTATTCTGTCATTTCAACCCTTAACAGTATGATCAACTTCGCATCATTATTTATTGTAAAATAATGATTGGGAACCTAACTCTTACAGAAAAGACATAAGGTCATACAGTTAGTCAGTGTGTAGCAGGGCCAGACTTCAAACTTAGTGATTTTCATTGTTCTTTTTTAAAGACCTCAGCTGCTCCTGAAAGTGGCATATTAAATTACAAAGAAACAATGGCCAGAAGTTTCTACCACATTTAAAGTATGTGAATTTAACAGGTCATCACACTGGAAAAATAAAACTAACACTTCAGTAATAGATTTTGTCATGTAACTTTACTTTTCCTTACCAAATCTTTGTGAGTTATTCATTGCTGGGTATGTTTTTCTTGGCTGCTGTTAATCTTGGCTTAGACATAACTTCTTACTGTGGCATAATTCAGAAGTGTTAAGTCCTCTATTACACAGAGAAAAAAAAAAAGATCATGTATGCATATGTGTTTTTTATGAGTCAAGTACAAAGGTAAGTACAAACTGGAAACAATATATGAATTAGGTGTGTACGCATAGCACAGTTAAGGGAAGTTTAAGACAGAATCAACAACTGCGGCTTTCGGCTCTCACCAGAAGCACTGTAAGGAAATGGTGCAGGAGCGAATCATAGGCACCAAGTTTAACTCATATCCGCCCCACACACAAGTGTACAATGCTTGACATAGTCAAAGAACTTGGAACATGGAAGAGTCTAATCATGACCATGAATCACTGTAAAGGTTGCCAAGATCATCCAAAACTGGGTATTTCTGTTACAAGTCTGTAGCAGCAGTTCTTAACCAACTTAGGGGACATTTGGCAATGTCTACACGTAGTTTTGGTTGACACAACTGGGTGATAAGCAAAAATGCTGCTACACATAATAGAAAATTATATGGTTAAAGCGTCAACAGTGCCACGGTTGAGAGCCCTAGTGAAGTAACAGTCTATGACTAAATTCAGAAAATGGTGGGCTGAAATAGGCAAATTTCTTTATTGCATCCATTCTTGAAGTCTTTAATAAGAAAAATACACAGCATTCAGAATTTTAACAACTGATCTAAGCAAAAATGCCTATGCAGCATCTTGCAGGATAAACTACACTATAAAGGCTGGCAGATATGGTAGAAGGAAATGGATTGAGAAAGTACAGACTGACTTCAGCTCTTGTTTCTGCCAGTGAGCTATTACAAAGCCTGGTTAAGTCCCATCACCTTCCTAGCCTCACTAATCAGCAACCCCCAGGAGAACTTGGGCCCTTCGTATCTGAAAGTCATGCTCCTGGGTGATGCATATTCTCTATGGACTTCAGACACACAGTATCAGAAGGCAGGATGCCATAGTCAAGCAAGATGAAGAACAGGGACAACTTCCAGGACAATCATACCTCTTAACTTCCTGATACTCAGGAAGCTCAAATATCCAATATGGGCAATAAATAGAGAAGATTGAGAATAAGTAGAAAATAAATGCTAACTTATTTGTTGTGTTTTTGCAAACACAGCCTGATTTTTTTAAGCAGACAGCACCATTAGCAGAGAATACTATGAAGGCAAATTTAAAAAAAAAAAAAAGCTCCTGTTAAATACTACTACTTGTTTGTTACCTCCTTAATTGAAAGAAATGCTAAATTTCCATTAGAGTTTAGTGAAAATAAAATGAACGTGTAAAAATCCAAGTTCACAGTCCCCTGAATTCTATCTCCAGGCCTCCTTGTGATGAAGTTTCTTTTGGTTAGCAAGCCTTGAGTTTAGAAGATGTGTAAAGGCTTAGGAACTTTGATGAGTAAAACAAAACACTGGCTCATCACCTTCTTTAATTCCATTTTGCCATTGTCAATAATTCCAGAATGATTTCTATTAGAATAAAACTATCCACTCACATACTTCTTGCATGTACGAGCTCATCTGATCCTCACAATAACCCTGTGAGAGGAGTGTCAGCTTAGCAAATCCCTAACCAGTGAGAAAGGTGAGGCAGGGAGCTTCAGTCCTGTCCAAGTCACACATCCAGAAGTCATGTCCTAACCCGGAACTCACCACACATGGATGCTGACTGGAAAGTCCAGGACAACCCAAGATGCTGCTGCTGTCTTTTAACGTGAGAGTGGAAAAGGGAGACCCATATACGTGGACTCCTCATCCACAGCAAACTACTTCACCAAGCTCCTGCTTAAGCTGACAGGCCCTGGTGCCTGATAAGCAACCATTGCTCCTGCTCACTGTTCACCCTCCCACTTCTGATGGTGCTTAAGCTGGTATCATCTTCTAGAATGCAGGTTCCAGTAGCTCCGCTTCTGATAGCAAACTTATGTGTTTTCTTTTAATGCTTTATGTTTCATCTGACTTTTCATACTGTGTAGTCCTTGATTTCCATTTCTAGACAAAATAAAGGACAATATCACCCTACTTTCAGACTTTAGAAAATTCTTTTGTAAAGAAGAAAAACTTTCAAAATGCTTGGATTTAGTTGTGCTGAACAGTGTCCCAGAATGATGTTTTATATCATTCTTCTCTCAACCTCTCTCTTCCATGCATAAAGGCCATCCTTTCCTGGAATATACCAGCCCCAAAGAGGAATTTTGAAAAGAGAGAGAGGGGGTTGGGAGAGGGAAAGAGAAAGAGAAAGCTAGCTAAGTTTTAATTGCTTTTACTGTTTAAAAGTAATTTTTCATTGTTAAATTTGTTACATTTTTACCTTTTTTCATGTAAATTTAGTCAAAATTTTGTTTGTAACATTTTTGTTTTGCTCACTGAATATATATGTAAATATGCATATATATATATATATATATACATATATATAAGCTGCTCATATTTCTCTACTTTAATCACTGTTTTGTTCAGCCTACAAACTAAGTCCAATCTTCAGCCCCCCCTTTTTCTGCTTTATTGTGTCTTTAGGCTAAATTTCAGACACTACAAAACACTGGCCCTGAAAGAGACTTTTCCTTTGCAGTTATCTTGATTCAGAATGCAAGATCTCTAACCTTTACAGAATAAAAACTAACTAGTGCAAGATTCTTTCTGTCAGTGAGAAAGGCTAGGGGAGCGACAAATCCTAAGAAGCTTAGATTTATGTATTGTTTTACCAGGATATAAAAGTGTAAGAGTGTGTGTGTGTGTGTAAGTGTGTGTCTGTATATGTATTTATGTGGAAAAGTAGTGAACTTGCATGGGGAGGTGTTTTTTTGATTTTTATGCTGCAGAAACTAATAAAACCAGAAAAGGTACAACAATAGCAGACACTATGAAAATTAGCAAGCAGAGTTTAAGAGGGAACATTTTTAAAAAACTCTTAGGAGGCCATAAAGTGTGTCCTCAGTTTACACATGCTAAGCCTAAATGATTTGACCAAGTCATAAGCCAGCTAATACTAGGCATTCTTCACTGGGATCTAGACCCCTTCTCTACTACTCTGTCAGGGTCATAGCCCACTTAAGAACCAGAAAGGCACCATTTGTACCTTATTCCTTGGCATCTATTCTTTCTCTCATGGAAGGAGTTATGCGAATCCTATTCCAACTCTTCCCTTAATTTTGTCTAGCATTGGCAGTTGACTCTCCAGCACCACAACTCCAAGAGGATCAACATCACGTAAAAGGTCAGATGTGATAATAAAGAAAGTTATAATTTAGTTCACCCTTACAACTAAGGAGGATCATATAATGATTACCATTTCAGAAAAAAAAAAACAAAACAAAACAAGAACTTCAGAAAGAGCCAGTAACTTGCCCAAAGCTGCACAGTTAATGCTGAGTTACCCATCTTTGCCATGGCATTCTAATCCACGAAAAACCATGAGAACTTTCACAGGCAAAAAAGTTATGTTCTTTTTTTTTATTTTTACATTTCCTCCTTCACTGTTCTAAGAACTATTTCTCAAATACCCCAAAGGCTATAACTGTATCTAATACCGTGTAAAAAAAAAATGTACGTATGCTTCTTTAAGAATGACCTTTAGAGAAAATAAGTCATCTAAAATACCAAACTTAGTACTTTAAAGACATTATACACATCTTTTGATCATAAAAAATGCTGCCTATATCATCTGTATCTTTTACCAGCCTTGGACATGAAGCGTCTTAAAGTAGATCTAAAGATCAAAGAAATGTGCTATAGTTGAGAACATTCAATGATCCTCAAATGTTTTTAAGTTTCATAAATATTCCACTTAATTATGCTGAAATACAGAACAGTAGTCTAGAATAGAAACAGGAACAAAAAACATATTAATACTGAATCCTAGAACCACACCAATTATCTGGCCGCTTTAATCTTAGCAGGCCTGTTTACTTGTCCATAAAGAAGGGACAGTCACAGTGCCTAGATCACAGGGTTGCTGTGAAGACTATGTGTAATAAGCTAGAGAAAGCATATGGAATGAAGGACAGCACACAGGAAATGATCAACAGAGGCAGCACTGTTATGACTGTTGTGCAGGCCATTAGAGGCGCTGGACACACAGATTATTTCAACATTGGATTTAAAAAAAAAAAGTTTTTTGATGAAGTTGGGTCCCTGGCAGGTTCAGAAACAATTTTTTGTTAGTTCTAGCTAATAATTTGGACATGTGTTTTGAAATAAGAGTGGGTGGTAATGAATACAAATAGCTGAGGATTGAACTCAGGGCCTTCACACTGAGCTATTTTTTATTTTGAGACAGTTTGTTCAGTCTTTGTTTCCTAGGCTAGGCTCAAACTTATGATCTCCCTCTCTCAGCCTAGCAAGAGTACTGGGATGCCAGAGGCATGCCACCATGCTTGGCCTGTCCTATCAATATTTTAACATCTCCAGTATAAACAGTGTATTTAGCTCAGCTAATTAAAGGTAACACCTACTAACTTTAAATATGTAATAGTCTTAATATTTCTACTTCAGCAAATTTTGCAAAACACTTCTATCAACAATTGTGACAGATGAATAAACTCTCTTTAACAGGAAGATTTAATGAGCTTTGTGATGAAGTGTTAATTTAAAGATGAAAATACAGAGCATTAGTTCTATCAAATAAATTTAGTTAAAAGGGGGCTAAACCTTGCATATTTTTTTATACTCTTCGTCATGACCTCAGATGTTCAGCCATTTCTCCAGAATTTGAAAACATTTAGGTACCTAATACATAAAACTTCCTGAAATATTCTCAACTTTGTTAGTTTTTATATTTTTCATTACTTTTTCATACATTTCTTTTTCTATCAATATATTTTCAGTTAATTTTGGCTAAAAAATCATAAATCATTGAAAGAAAATACTGCTAATTTGATAATATTTAATAAGATTAAGATTTCTTACTATATTTTCTCCATGTAAAACAAGAAATTTATTTCCAAAAGTTAAAATGTTTTGATATAATTCTAATTATTTAATTATTAAAAGCTATGAAAATGCTACTCATCACTCTAAATACCATTGTGTCATTTTTAATTTTGGATTACAATTCAAACTACTGGTTTTCATGATTATTACTTCATTTGTGATACAACTCGTATTACTAGGGGAATGTTACTTTTATATTTCTATTAAATCATTCTAACTCGAACCCCTATGACAAAAATTTTAATAAAGAAACCTAGAATTTTATAGTTATTAGAATCCTGGCAGACATGTAGCATTGTTATACAACTATTAAAATCAAGGTGTAAACTGGAGTTTGTTTTTAAATTTAATCCTGCTCCACTCTCATCGATAAAAAATGAAGTTAGTGCCGAGTTATGGCACAGAACATCCAACAGCAATGTTGAGACTCAGTTGTGTTACCAGTTAGTTACGGGAAAATTCACCTTTGTATAAAGCTAGTTAAATCTCGTGGTAAAAGGCTTCATTCACTACAGGTGAATTTCACCAAAGAACTCATACTTTCATTGCTTTAGTCCACTGCTTCTCATTTAAGACTTTCACAAAATTCAGTTAGTGCAATTGAGATAACAGTAAAAGGTCAATGTTAAAGAAGGGAAAAATTACTCAAAACCCACAGGGCTACTCAAGAATGACTGTACAACTGGAATTTCTACTTAAGCATGCACTGTAATACAAAAATCTCAGATTATTTTAGTTACTAAGATCTTATCAGTTTGAGTTTTTTAAAGTATTAATCAGTTTGACTTTTACAGGAGCAATTGTTCGCTTGCATTTAAACCTTGGACGCTAAAATAGTTTTCCCTCAAAAGTATAACAATATTGGTCTTGGCTGATCATATGCCAAATTTAAATCAGAAAAATAACAAATAATACAAGTTTCTTTAGCAGGTATTTCTGAGTTAATTTCTTTGTGTTATTCTATACATATTCAGTGTATTAATGTGGCTAAAGTCCACTTGAAATGTGACATACACAATTTTAAATTCTATTTGTCGGATGGCATTAGCTTGTAGATGCAGGTTTTTGTCCTTTTGTGCTCCCCTTCTCAGTATCAGAATTACTTCTAAGCAAAGAACTTACAACTTTTACAACAACGAGAATTACCAGTAAAGAATTACCTCAGCAGAAGTGGAAGAAATGTGTATACCATCTTGGTCACTTTTAAAAATTGACCATTTTGTTATACTTTTCCCGTCTTCCAAATTGCAGAGACTGAAGTAAATCATGTGCACAAAAATCAACAACAGAAAACTATAATGCAAACTATAAATAATTCAGAAGTGAAAAACCTGAGTGCATTTCTGAGCTACAGTCTCCTACACGCTGCACACCCCGGAGGACTTATAATCAAATCATACTCTTGTCTTTTTTTTTCTAATTAGGTTGAAAGCAGTTTAAATAAGGCTACTGCTTATCCACAAATGGCACTAATTTTCCCATTTGGGTATAAGTCTTTTAACTTCAGTTATGCCCCTGGCAAGGAAGTGAAGCTCAGTTGGACAAGACTAAAGGATTCTGTGGGTTTAATTTGCTGTAGATCATGAAGCTAGCCTTGCAAATGGGAGAGATTACTCCCTTTTCTGCTACTGCTAACTATCTAGAATCAGCGTAGGGTTAGGGTTGTGGGAAAACAGAGTCTTAGGACTTCTCTTCTGCTTCTCAATTCACGTGGGCAAGGCTTATCAGGCAGAACTCTGATCAGCCCATAAAGCTTGTTTTTCCTCTACAATCTTTCATCTCTTAGTACTGACGGATCCTTTGTCAGAAGAAGCACTGACACAGAAATGAAAACTGGGCCAAACACTGCTGCTCAAAAATGCCCCCAAAGTCAATATAAATTACATTTTCTCCTGTTAACAGTACAAAATTAATATAACTATTACTTTACTCAGGTTATTGTTGCTATTCATATTTTTTAAACAGTCTTTCAAAAGGGGTGCTTCTCTTAAAGGAAAAAGTATCTTTATAATGCATTCAATTTATAAATTGGACTCAAATGTTGACTACAAAGAAACTCATATTTAGATGATATAGACTGTATATTTGATAAAGCTATAAACAAGTATTTTCAAGTGAGATTTCTATTTTCTGGTATATAGTAGAGTGCATTCAATAGCTACATAGTGGCTGAAAATTCAAATATACAATAAAGTAGAAAGTGCTATGGAATCTAAATTTGGACCCCAAACTCTTTAACGCCATAGTACTGTAAACCAATACACATTTTACCATGGTTATCTGTGGATGTTCCTTCCCTTCATCTCAACCCTCCACTATATTCTCTGATAGCTTTCTGGAATAGCCCCTCAAATAAAACAGGAAGCAAACACCCTCAATCTCAACAAATTAAATACATCGAGGCATTCACATTGTATTAATAAAGCAACTGATTTATAATCTACCCATTTATTTGTATTTCAAAGACAAAGTAAAGTCCTCGATGAAAATACATTTCATAATGCAAAGACTGAATTTCACTGTTTCTTACGTGAGACTGACCTATCATAAATTCAATGAAAGGGATTTTTTACTTTATTTTATAGAAATATGTTTTAAGAGAATATAAAGTTTTGCATGCAACAAAATTTTCTGAAAGACTTGGGAGGTTACTTTTAAGGAAATACATTAAATATATAAAGAAACAGTTATCAGTTTCAATAATTATCAGTTCTTTTGTCATTTATGATTAAAAGAACTACCAACACCACTACTCACTGGGAATCAAATCTATGCATGTATCTATATATGTACTAAAATATCTTCAAAAATCCACTTTATCTTAAGGCTAGACTAGTATTTCTCTGAAATACTAATAACCAGAGACTGAGCTACAGCTTTTTTAAATACACAATTTAAGGAACTCTAAAATGTTCATGTGCTAAAGCTACCTCAATACATATCATTTTAAAAACTGTGGTAATTATGAAAAATTCAATAGCTTTATTAAATGTCAATGTCCCAAGTAAAATATATTTTACAAAAACCTATTACTGAAGAAAATGATGGTAAACCAACTTAATCAAAGTATTGTACATTACCCCCAAATAGGTCCCAACCAAATTTATAGCTTCAACTGTAAGGTAAACCAAGATAGCTATTTTTTAATCTAAGGAAAAAAATGATATATTACAGAAATCTTCTATTTTATTCAGCTTAACACTGTTCACTTCAGAAATCTGATTAAAATAAAAATACAATATATTTTTTCTACCTTTTAATTTCACTTTCTCAAGCATTTTATAGCTCCTAAAATAATCATCTAGTTATTGCACTGTAAAACAGTTGCACTTTCCACTTCCACTTTTTAAAAGATGCTCAAATAGAAACATTGTATGTCTCCCTTGTTAGTCTATTTCAAATTTCAAAATAAATTCGCAGTTCAAGTAATCATTCAATTCCTTTGTCTCTGATACAGACGTTTGGAAAATTACAAAACTATATGCAGCTATGAAATTTCATGCAGAGAATAACTCTGTACTAATAGGTTCTTGAGTCTGTTCATTATCAAGTGCACGGTAGGTACAGGTAAAAAAAGTCCTAGTATAAGTAAAAATAAATATATCAAGCTAATAATTGGGGGGCATATTCAACTTTTAAAAACTGCCTAATTTCATGAGGCTCTCAAGAAGAAAGAAGAGGCAGGGCGATAGTTCTTACGGGTGAGCTGTTCAACCTCTTCTTTTTGTTATTTTGCTTTTAAAATTAAGAAGGCCTCACTGAAAAAAGTAACCTCTGGAGACCACAAAAAGCAATCACAACTAGAACTTACAAGCAGAAGTTAGCTTTTCCTAGCAACAAAATACAAAACTCCACAACAAATAAATGTAAAGTTAGCTGTCGGTTTTAAATCAAAACTTAATCAAGTCGAGCAAAATGACCTCAAAACAAAATTATTAAACAGATTAGTTTAAATTTCTGCACATGAAAAAAAGCATTTAATACACAGGCAATAAACTCCACAAGAAAAAAGTAGGATCATTTTTCTCATTTCATTTCAGAGCGGGCCACTACTGTGTTTCAGTAAGGAAGTAGAAAGGCCCGATTCCAGAAACCAGAGGTCCCAGCCGAGGACTCCGGCCAGGACCGCAGCTGCAAGCCCTGCTGCTGGTCCTGAGCTGTCATTCTTGGTCCTGTTAACAGCGCAGGGACAAAATATGTCCAGAAAGAGGCTCATTCACAGGCACTTTTGCCTAAGTTTCTCTTGGCTTTTTCCCTGTGGCAGCGCTATAAGTGAGTATCTCCGCTCTTTGCAAGACTGCCATTGTCTCCACTGGCATCAGGACCGCCCTAGGTAAAGTACTGTTGGAAAAATCAGGACCCACCGTACATGATGAACAGACTGATCCTACGAGGTATGGATTTTAACCACACACTTAATTTCCTCTTCACTCTGAAGAGGAGAAGTATTTGCAAAGTGACAGTGAATCGCAAGGGACAGAACTCAGACGTCGCAGGTTGCAAGCGCATGCCCCGACCGCGCTCAAGGGCAGCCCGGGGTCCCTCTTCGCGGCCGAGGGACGCACGGAGAGCGGACTGTGCCTCCGGGGAGCCTGCCAGGGCAGCGGCCGGGCCCGGCCCGGGCGGCGGGAGACGACAGTTCCGCTCACCACCGGCGCCGCCGTCCGGGATGCGCCCGCCCGGGCCGCAGCCTCCCGTTCGCGCCCGGCCGGCAACGCCGTGCCCCAGGCCCGAGCCGCCCGAGCCCCCGTCACCCCCGTCGCCCCCGCGCGGCCCGCCGCTCCCCGCGCTTACCTGCGGCTCCGGCGGGAGCGCAGAGGCGCCCCAGCCTCAGCCCCCACGCGGCGGCAAGCCGACATGCGGG